>PVKS010001946.1:0-95713 GCA_004027875.1 Aplodontia rufa
CTCTCCACAGCCCCTCCAGCATATATTATTGTTTATTTTCTTCATCTTTGCCATTCTGACTGGCATAAGGTGATATCTTAATGTGGTTTTCATTTGCATTTCTCTGATTACTAGAAATTTAGAGCACTTTCTCATGTATTCATTGGCTTGATCAATGTCCTCTGTTGAGAAGTTTCTATTTAGCTCTTTGGCCCATTTATCAATTGGGCTGTTAGTGTTTTTGTAGTTGACGTTTTTGAGGATTTTGTAGATTCTGGATATGAGACCCTTTTCATCATCCCTTCTTTACAAGGCATTATTTAAGAATAAAATAGAGTCAAATAATTAAGATACTTGTGAGACACAGGAAGTCTGGAGGTTCATTTTCAGAATATAGTATTCAGCCTAATTGGATTCCATCATAGCCATTTTGGTTAAAGCCCTTCCCTTGGCTCCCTCAATTTTAAAATTATCTAGTCAGGCAGATTTTACCTTTGGCTCCTCCAATCAGAGTGAAGGGCAGCGCTGCTTCAGGTAAGGGATCAGAGCAGGTTGACTGCCTGCCCAGGTGCACTTGATGGCCTGGTTCCACAGCATGCCCCTCTGCAGAAGTCAAGTTCTCCTTGCCCACCCACTTCTGAGTACGTGTTTAACCTTCTTATGGCACCTTGGTATTTCTAATAGTTTTATTTCTGACATCATGAAGAAGGGAAAATGCAAACTACCTCCTTCATATCCAGAAACATTGCCCTTTAATTATTGGTTGTTCTAATTTTTTTTTGTATATTTGTTTGTTTTGTGGTACTGGGAATCAAACCCAGGGCCTCTTAGGTGCTTTCTCATCCTTTAATTATAAACAGCACACTCATAACTTGCAATAATTCACCAAACATGGTTCCCTGCAAGCACTTTCTAAGGAGTTTAACACAGAGCAAGCTTCGACAATGAAAATCACAGAGGAAACATCAATATAAGGACCAGTGGTCTACCTAATTACTTGTAGAATTAAAACAAAATGAGCAGGTTGAAGTGAGGAATTATAAAGTATAATGGCTGCATGATCTAATGCTGTAGATATGGTACAGCCACTGAATATTATGGGCAAAAATGGGGTAGCATATGGGGGAAGATTTGAATCTGTATGGAATGGTGGAAATTGGGGGAATGTGAAAACAGTTTTATTCTGAAACTTTTGTGCATATAATGTGGGATGCAGAGGAATATCTATGGAACACTCTGATTTTGTTATCTCTTATTCCGCTGTTAGGACTCTCAGTGGAGTAATACCGATGTAAAATAGAAGAAATCAGGTAACAACCCTGTGTGTTTGTGTGGAAACCTCAGCATTAAATCACAAGGTATTTTAACTATGTCCAACTTCCGTACACTGAAAGTTTTAGAAACAAAAACCAACCCGGTAGCAATTAGCAGTTGCAATCACACAATACCACATTCCATTAAAAGAAGCTGTGCCGATCTCAAATATCTTTTAAAAATAGTCTGAACATCTCGTTGTACCAGATATAGCGGAAGCGTCCAGCAATAGGGACATCTGAGCTTCGGCAGGAGCAAGAATTGCAATGGATTGAAACACATCAGGTATATCTAGGAATTGTAAAAATAAAGCAAAAAATGAAGTGTTTTTCTTCCCTTTTTACATGAACTGCACTATCAGGTAACCCAGAACTAGACAAGCATTTCTGTCTAAAATTATTTCAGATAGTAAGTAAAAAAAGAAACGACAAAATGTCATTATTTGCCACTTTGACCAACTTAATGGTGTGGGCATTGAGCATCAAGACATGAAGAAATAAAATAAGCGCGAAACCAAGGCATTATGAATCTCCTGTGATAAAAACCACTCTTTCCCTGTCCCCTGAAGTCTTGCCCAAGGGATCAAATCGGAGTCTTTTGAAGCCTTGGGAGACAGGATGTAAGACAAAGTCCTGGTTTGGGTGGTGTGGGGAGTGCCCACCCTGGGAACCCCAGACTGTGCAGACTGCAGAGGAAGTGGCCTGGGTTGTTCACCATGGAGTCTAAGAAGAGGAAAGCAGATTCCGCATATCCAAAGAGACATCAAAGACACGCTGAAATTTCTAAAATGACAAAACTAGAATACTGTAGGGGGGTCACATTTGGTTCCTAAAACCATAAAGAAATGCAAAGTGATCACGTGGGCATCCAGGTGGTGCTGACATGGGGAGGCAGGGAGCAGGGTGCCCTGAGTGTGTGGGACACTTCTGCTTCTTGGCCTGGGTGGTGGAGACAAAAGTGTTCACTTCTTCACAATTCAATGAGCTATGGATTACTTCTGGGTGGTTTTCTTTTTTCTTCTTTTCTCTTTCTTTCTGTTGTTGTTGTTGTTGGGTTTTTTTGTTTGCTTGCTTGCTTGCTTTTTGTTTAAGGGATTGACCTCAGGGGCGTTAAACCACTAAGCCACATCCCCAATCCTTTTTGCTTTTTCTTTTGAGACAGGGTCTCACTAAGTTGCTTAGGGCTTGTTACGTTGCTGACGCCGGTTTTGAACTTGTGATCCTCCTATCTCAGCCTCCACAGCCGCAGGCATGTACCACCACGTCTGGTGCTATGTGATTTTCTGCAAACTGATTTTATAATAATGAGTTTTGCAGAAATCACAGAGAATGGAAGTTACAGAATTAAATGAATCTGAATTTGAATCCCCGCCGACGCATCACTTACCAGTGTGAGACTGGTGAATCCACACCTGAGCTTCAGTATCTTAGTGAAATGTGAATCCATAAGAACCCCAGCCCCTGCCCCAAAGGTGTTCTCAGGAAGAAAGGCAGAGATCATAAAGAGCCCAGCCAAGAGTGGGCACTCAGCTGTGATTTCTTCTTTTCTCTTCTCTTCCCATGTCATTCCTGTTTGGCTTTGACATTGTATTCTCTCTGCTGTATTCTACTGATAATTTTGTTCAGTTGGATAATATTTTCAGACATTTGAATAAGTCGTGGGCTCTGAGCCTGTTCTAAACACCATAGTGTGTCATTCCCAACCACAGCTGAATGTTGACAGCCCTCACTGGTGGCCTCGCCAGAGGCACCGATTTCTGCCCACACCTCAAATCCCTGGGAGCGTCATTGCGGAACAGGGCTTCTTAATCCTGGTTCAAAATAATAATGATGATTAACATTTTGTGGGAAAATAGGTAATAATTAAGTTTTTAATGATGGCATGTCATTTATCATAAGAAGCATGTTCCTTCCATTGAATAGGTACTCAATATATTTTTGAATGATTGATTTTGTGGAGTTGGGTTTAATAGCCTCTCAGGAAAGATGTAAGCAATCAGGTGTAGAAGATGACATCAACAGGAATGCCAAAATTAGTGGAAGTTTGCTGGAATGTTCCTTCAAGTGGGAGTCAAGGAGCAGAGAGTCCTCATTCAGGTATCAGAGTCAGCCTAGGTCTCACTTCTCATGACAGCAAAGTGTCATCCTATACCGGACTTAGTGTTTTTCCACTTAACTTATTTAATCCTAGTGGTGACATAGTAAGGTGGACAGGTCTCCCTTGTATAGATGGAGAAACCATATCACAGACACGGTGACCAGTGAAGTGTGACACTCACGTTTGATACTCAAACGCACTTGAACCTACCTGCACACACGCCCAGGTGATCTATGAAATCCCTTCCATTGTGGGATTTCATATGATGACATATGATATCTCTCCTCCAAATGGATTTTTAATGAGCTGTTAACCCAGCAGTTTCCTTCAGCAACACATGTCCTCCGTTTAGTTTATGTCCTTTGAAAAGCTCACTCCATGCAAGAACTGAGAACCCACAACAAGGTCTTCACCCACAAGAGTGCCATGTCACTGCGAGAACCTGAGGAACACATTTGCTTTATACCTAGCGACCTTTCTGGAGCCCTTTTCTATTTCTAGAAATCAGGCTGCTAATATTGAACTTGACTTTGATTCTTTATTGCTGTTTACTTAAAGAAAATGAAACGCAAACTATGCCACAGGAAGACAGAACAATAATTATATTTTAAATTAGTCACAGCCTTATCAGCTCCTGCCACTTCTTGTAATAGAAAATAACTTAGAGGACACTGTCATGTAATATTAGTATAACAGGCTTTGAGCAAGCGTCGTGTTTACATCGCATGACAGAACTGTTTGAATTTCTTCATCATTTTCAGCACGAGTTTTTTTGTTTGTTTGTTTTGCACTGTTTTGTTTTTAACTTACCTGGAATTCTTCCATCAGGTTTGCCAGGTTTGTTGCTGCTGCCTCGTCTCGATAACGGAACTCTTGTTTTCTGCGGTCAGGTCCTTATTACACACATCTGAACTTTCGCAGCCTCCTCACTGATAGCCATCCTTCCATTTTCTCCCTGATCCATCCAACTTATTATAGACAGATTAAATCTTCCCAAAGAATGGCTCTAATTATGTCACCTACCTGAAGTAAAAACACAATGTATCTTCTGCTCATAGAGCAAAACTCAGAATTGTTAATGAGACCTTTAGGCTCACCTGATCTGGCTCCAAACTCAACCTTATTTCTACTGACCATTTTCGTCCAATACAGACTGAGGTGCCCAAACTCTTATAACTTAGTAGCTATTGCCCTCCTCTGGATTGCTATATCTCCACATCTCTGCAAGCCCAAACCTTACCCACTTCTGTGCAAATGTGTTCGATGGTTCCAGCTCAGCTGCTTATACAAAACCTCCTACAGTTTTATGAAAAGTATTGATTCCTTGACCCACAGCAGTGCATGGTGATGTCCTGTCCTCATGGACTGTCTGACCTTTATGTCTGCTGACTTTGGTGTTTTGGATCTGAACTTCAAACTAGAAGATAGATGTGGGAGCACTCATGGACCACAGCGAGGTAGCAGAAAGAAATAACAGGTTTGAAGAAGAGGATCTGTCGGCTGTTGGTCTGTCTGTCGTTCTTGACCACAGCCCAGAAATTCACACACAGCAAATGACTTCACTGAAATTATTTCAATCCACAGAATTATTTGCCTTAGCCTGAAAAGAAAGACAAAACAAAAATGTTTTCTAAAATAATTATAACATTCCTTAATTTTGGAGCTTTAAACCTCTGTTTAAGAACAGTCAGCAAAACAGCTATGGATTAATAATAATATTCAAATGTTTAGGTCCAAGACTCTTGGATAAGTGACTCTTTGGAACATAGTTTAAGAGAGACAATCCCCCACTTTCCCAAACCCTAGAGTTAATTATTTCCTATAATTTTCCCCAAACTTCATAGAAAACATATGACAACTTTTTGAAAGAAATAGATCCCTCTCCAAAGTGTTAGGCAGCTCTGATTGCTAGCCAAGATAAGTCTTGTGTGGGAAAATGCAGAAGGGAACTAACTTGTCCTTGGAACCCTGGGAGCATTTTTAGAAGCAGTGAAGCCCCAGGCGTACCGCACCTTGACCCTGGCTTGGCTTTAATTGCGTATTACAAAACATGTTGTCAGCTTTCAGGAGCAAGGGGGGACATTTTATTAAGTGAAAAAAGAAGATTTATATATAAGTCCCAAAGAAGAGCCCGTGCCTTTGCTAACAGCAGGTGTGGAGAAAATATTTTCTCCTCTGCTTTGTCAACACCTAATGCCCATTCATCTCCGTTACTCTACTCATACATAGTCACAATCACTCCATAAATTCATCACCGTGGATTGTAAAGCTTAAGACAAGGTCAGAAAGCTTATGAAAAGAGTCAGTAATCTATCCAACAGAGGCTGAGAAATGTTAATGGGGGTAACCTGGTACACAGGGGACCCAGTTTCCATTACAAAAGTGACTGGCCATCAGTCATCATCACAGTGGGTCATCCTGAAAAATTCCAGGAGCTTAAGAGGGCTAGAAAAAAAATATCACACTCATCAAAGCAGCCAGGACTGAAAGCAGCTGCTCTGAAATGTTGCACTAGAACTTTGGCCACAGGAAGCTGCCCTGAGAATCCAACCACAGACCCAGGAGGAAGGAGACTCCAGAGTGGTGAGACATCAGGGCGGTAGCTGAGTGCTTTGCATACCATGCTGGTACTTAGGAGCGGGCAGCGCTGTACTTGGTATTATGACCTTGAACCGCAGTTCCCTGCTCTATGCCTCACACATGTCATGTGCAGTGTCTCCTAACATCTCTTGAGCACAAGGAGTGAGACTCAGGGCTCACTCCTCGCTTTGATTTCCACATAAAGTAGCATCATGATCCATCACATGTTTCCTTATAGACATGCATTCTTTTCTGTAATTTTTCTTTGGATTTGGATGCCTGCAAGTAGTGGGTAATTGCTTCCACAGTCTGGTCACCTCCTGTCAGTCTTCTGCTCCTGCTCCTGCTTTTCCTCAGCAACTTCTGAGGGTGTCACTCAAGCTTCTGCTGCTCTCTTCAGTCCTGCTTTGCTCCTTGAGTATGACTTAGAGAAGACAGAGCTTGCTCTAATTTATAATGTTTAAAAAGCCCCATCGAAGCCTGAGAAGGAAGTAGGGAGAGGGAGGAAGAAACAACAAAAGCATCAGGATGAGGGGTCACCTGCACTGTCCCCTAACTTCAGAAAGTCCTTGCTGTCACCTTTCCTCCGGACTCCTGGCCAGTCTCCTTTCACCACACCCAGTCTCTGAATAAAGCTAGCCTCTGCTTCTCCACTCTCCCATCAGTTAATCAAAGGGCTCCAGACACCAGCTTCCAGGCCTCACCCAATTAAAACACGATACTGTAGCACCAGCCTATCTTCCCCGACAGCACGCTTATACTAATTTGCAGAATATTTTTAATGCTTTCTTGTCCACTCATTTGTTCTCTTGTTTACTTTTCACTAAGGCCTATTTATGTATTTTCCCCAATCTAAATTTACAAAGAAAGGTGAAGTTAGATTTTTCAAATATCAGGAGACAAACGAACAGAAAGAACTTCAAAAAAGATCTCATCTGACTGCTTCCTAGGAGAGTTTCTAGAGTGGGGTGAGCTCTGATCCAGGTCCTCATGCCACTATCATCACCCATTCTTTTACTGGAGGGGGTGATTTGGGAAAAATAGAGATTTGTTTCCTCTTTCCCACAGCGAATTTTCCCGGGATATGTGGTTTATTCTCTTCCCATTTCCATGTAGGAATGGCTCCTCCTTGAAAATAAACCCGACTCAGGGGTCCTGCTTTATCCATTCAGCCTAGCCGTTGTTCATCTACAGCATACTTAGCAGGATAAGATACCAAAGTTCCAGAGAAAGACAGGGCCTCATCATCGATGGCCTTTTAGGGCACATTATAAGATTTACTCTTCATCCCAAAAGACAAATCCGCTGAGCAGCCATAATCAGAGAAAAAAATGGGAGAAAAGAGACTTCCAAACTGTGCATTTTTAAAGAGTGAACTTTATTGTTATACGAATTATATCTCAATATAACTTTCTTTTAAAGAGAGAAGGACAGTGAGAGAGAGAGAGAGAAAGAGAGAGAATCAATTTTTATTGAGTTTTTCACATGGCTTTCATTGCTCTGACACTTAGTTATGTACATAGGTGCTGGGGTTTGAACTCATGTACTCAAGAATGCTAGGCAAGAACCGAAAGCGCCAAGCCACCATGCCAGCCCCTCAATATAGCTTTGATTAAAATAATTTTTTGGCAAATGTGTATAAAATGAATTTCCAATTTCCTCTACTAAAAAAAAATAAGGAAACAGGAAAAATGGAGAAAAATCTTCTAACTATCTATAAGTATATAAGAAAAAAGTTCAAATCCATCCACACCTGATGTCTTAGTTGTTCATTGTAGGAAGAAAATGACAGAGAGCGGTTAATGTAGATAGAGTAAAAAACAAAATTGAAACATCATTTAATAAATATAAAAAGAGAAATATGTAAGTCAGTACAATACTAAAATGGAATATCAACATTTTTTCAGCAATAACAAACTGCTGGAAATCTGGCAAGGACCCATTTGAGAAAAATATTGATAACGTATGACAGACTCTAACTGGCCCTGATGACCCCTGAAAAAGCATCATAATCTAAATGTGTTTAGCAGGTGAGGCACCATCTGCACCATGCCCATGTATCATTAACGGATGTGCTGTAATAAATCACACAATTAAACAGCTTTATGCAATGTATGTTTGCTAAAAATGGACTCCAGCGGTGATGTCTAAAGATGCCAAGCATTGCTTTGGGAAGTTGTCCTCAGTGCTGATGTGCACAGATATCTGATGGAGAGGCCAGCATGAAGAGAATAAGAACAGGGGCCCAGTCATCCCTATTTGCCCAAGAAGACACACAGGAGCACAACTGAGCAGAATCTCAGCTTTCTTAGTTTCAAGTTCCAACTCAATCTTGCATCCAGCACTGTGTTCCAATATCAGCAGGGCAAAACAACAGCATGAACTGCTGAAAGCTACACACCCCTCCAAGCAGACCTTGTCATGACTAGATTTAAATGTGGCCATGTGTGGATGTCACCCCAGTTCCACTGCCACTCTTGCCTCCCACAGTGATGGAGCAGGGGACCTTGACTTAGCATTCTGGCATAGAGAAAGGGCTCTCTGGTCTGAGAGCAAGCCTCACTTCCCCACTGGTCTCCGACCATATGTTGAACATCAGCCTTTGCTTCTTCCGACTTGTAATGATCTACCTCTGCCATAAGCCATTTGTTTGCTGCTCTTAGCAGAGTACTGGTCTCTCCCCCAACAACACACACTAACCTGGTCAATCTCAGGTGTCTCTCCCTGATGGCTGGGACTCTAAGAATTAGCTAAGCACTACAACACATGTACCATGCAGCCCACAACCTCTGCCAGGGCGCTCCCTGCTCCTCCCTCACAATGACACCCCCAAATGCATACAGCACCGAAGTACTCATCTGTATTCTTCATTTCTCTTGTTTTGTATGCATCTGGGTTTGTCTTAGACATGCATCACACATTCTCAACTATATTCCTTGTCGCTGCGTATTCGTGAGTCTCTGTGCATGTTGTTATGTCCGTTACTCTTGTGTATCACAAATTCTCATCTTTACTCTTTGTTTGTCTTCTTGAGTATCTGAGTAGAATGAGAGGGGAAAGGATCCAGAGAGCAGAGGGTGTTTTTGCAAAGCTTCCCACATTGCAGAAACCAAGAAAGGTGCTGTGGGACAGGTACTGTCTGGACCACTCCGCCAGGGCACGGCTCTTGCTTTACCCTCTGCAGTTGACACAGATTGTGTGAAAGGGGTTTTGCATAGAGTGATCTTCTCCCAGACAGCCTCTTGGAAACTGCTTTCTTGACTTAATTTAGATTTTTTTTCAGTCCTGTATGAGAAGGTACAGCACAACAGAGCTCTCAGTGCTACTAATAAAGGGGAAAGAATAACTCACAGAAGGACTTGCAGTATCCCATAGTTTAACATGGAAGTGTGGGACAGTCCATTACAAATGACACCTCCCATGGTCGCGGCTATTACTGTCACCATTGCTTTTATTGCCTTGTTCCTACGCACCTGCTTCACAGCATAGGACTTGTCGGGATGCCTACAGGGACTGACTAAGGATGCCATCATCTCCCAGACTCACAGGGCAAGGGAGTGCTGGGGTCCCCTGTCTGCACTTTGCTCCCTGAGAACTCAGAGAGAGGCATGGCGTTAAGCCACCCATGGACAAGGAAAAAATAACCCCATTAGAGAAGTAAGTTAAAATAGTAACACTTGACTTACCTAAAAGTGACATTTTGAACCTACATAAAAGAGAAAAAAAACTATGTGTGAAAAAAAATTGTAGAGGCTATGAATTTGCTCACAAGATAAATTAAAGTTCACCCCAGACAAGGGGATTTTGAGTTACTCACAAAATAATATCTCTTGACTCCTAATATAATTTGCTCAAGGTTATAGAGGACAGTGACACAGAGGACTTCCTGTTTAGTTTGGTTACCTCAGCTTCCAACAAAGCAACTGGAAGATAGTGGGTATTTATTAAAAGTCTGTTGCTTTGATTTTAATTGAAATGAATTACAACTTAGCTGATAGAAACTGACAAATTACAAATAAATATTAAAAAAAAAGAAACAGGAAAATCATTAACAGCAGACATTTAGTCCAAAGACTATTAATCTTGAGGAAAACAGATCTTCATGGATGACAACCACATATCACAAAACTGTACAATAATTTATGTCTAAAGAACTCTGAGTCATGAAGAAAAAGCATAATTATGATCAAAATTCTAAAAAGGCATGAGGCATTTTTGAAATATTGTTGTTTGTTTTAATGTATACAATGTTTGAAACTAAAAGAGATTTCATTTTGACTTCTCAAAATTTGATTTATGTGAAAGAAATAAATTTTAAAATTTTGTTATGTTTAATTATCTGAAGGGTAAATTTTTAAAGAAAGTCTCATCTGATACTGATTACAATACTTTCCAAGGTATAATGGATGGATTTGGTATTCCCAAACCTGTTGAAATCCCCCCAATGTGCCAATGTGATGGGATGAAAAGGGGGATTGTGTGCAGGTAATTCAGTAATAACAGGGTGACCCTCCTGAACGATGTTAGTGCCTTTCTCAAAGGGTACTCCAGAGAGCTCTCCGCCCCCTCTCGAGGGAGGAGGATACCATGAAAAATGCCTGGGAGAGGGAAAAACATCAGAACCCAAACACCCTGGTACCCTGATTTTGAAATTCCGGCATCCAGAAGTGTGGGAAAAAGTTTCTATTATTTATGTCACCCAGTCTATGCTACTTTGTTGCACAGTCTCTGCTACTTGGTTATAGCAGTCTGAGCTAAGACATACGGCATTTATAGATCAACTACTTTCAGTAAGCAATATATCGTCATGTGTTTCTAAGGAAGCACAATTCCAGCAGTTACACACATAGAAAACTGAAGATTCCTTCAATGTGACCATGCTCAGAAAAAAGAGCTGGACCACTCTAACGCAAAAGGTGGGTAAATTACAAGGCAGGGTTGTGTGCTTAAAAGACTGGAAAGTCAGTTCTCTAAAGAATTACAAAGCATCAATAAAACCATTCAAAAACGTTCTTAAATTTTGGTACATTGATCAGCAAAGTCAAACCAATCAGAACTCAACTGTGGTCAACAGGAATATAGACCAAAATATAGGGAAAAAATACTGGTATTTTCCCCAAGGTCATTGTTACAATTTAGTTTTATTTTCATACTAGTTAATTTAGTAGATGTTCAGGTGGGCTATCATCTAAAACAATCAACAAGACAGATACGACCATGGTGCACACAAAGATGCAGAAGGTCTCACCACTCCCAGGACAATTCTTCTGTAAGTGTCTGGAGCCCAATGTATAGGGGATGCCCCAGAGGGTTTTGGAGCTTCCCAACAAGACTTCACTGACTGGAGCTGGGATCCAAACAAAAGGAATTGATAGATCCCACCAGTGAATCCACAGGGCAGCACCACCTCACCTTCTCAGGATTCCTTACCGTGTTCATACTGTTCCTTCTTCCAACACAGCCCTGCCCCTTCCTTCTGCCTGGCCAAACTGACTAATGCTTCAAGGCTAAACTCAACTTGTTCTCTGAGCATCTCACTGTGATTCCTGCATCTCACATTAATCACATCATGATACACCTCCTTACAGCATCCCACACATGCCTCCACTAAAGCACTAGACAAGTTGATGTTTGGGGGCATTCGTCTGTGTCCCATATGAATTCCTGGAAGTTAGAGATGGTGTCTTGTGCATCTCCACACCGCAAACTCCCAGAACTACTCAATTTACAGAAGAGTCTCAGTGCTATTGAACCAATTCATGACACTGCATGCAGACATGGTGGAGAGCCAGGGTCTGTTGACTGAGGCCGTGCTGGCTTCACTTCCGATGTACTCCGGAAAAGCTGAACAGCACCAGGGACTCAGCAGAGCACAACACTGATGCACGGTACCCTATGACAGGCACTCGGGGGCTGAAACAGGCTGTTCTGAGCTCCATGTGCTCATAGAGTGTGTTGTGGATGTGCCTTGGAAGGCAGGGAGGAGCTGCTGGCACCGTCTGGGGTGAGTGGCATAGAAGTCCTCAGCCATTGGAATTAAGACATTCTCCGGGACAAATGGCAAGATAGGGGTCTGCCTGAGAAGTGGAGCTTTGGTCCAAGGACCAAGGTGCCATGCTTGAGGTAGTGGTCTAGAGAAACAAGCACCACACTCGTATCAATTAAAATAAAATTTTAAAAACTGTATCCAAAACTCATTGTGTCATTTAGAAGAGTTTAAGGACAACTAATTGTTTTTTTTTTAAGAGAGGGGGACAGTGAGAGAGAGAGAAAGAGAGAATCAGTTTTATTTAGTTTTTCATGAGGTTGTTATTGCTGCCATACTTCATTGTGTACGTCATGCTGAGATTTGAACCCGCATCCTCGCACATGCCAGGCAAGCACCGTAACTGCTGAGCCACCGTTCTAGCCCCAAGGTCAAGTAATTTACTTCTCAAAATCTCATGTTTCCCTTAAAGTGACAATTTTCTTAGATAGTGTAATAATTAAATTAATTGATATGCATGAATGTTCTTAACTCAAGCACATAGTAGGAAAATAATGAATTTTGGTTGGATCTGAAGAAGTTGGTAAGAACAAAACTCTTTTTTCTTTATGTCACTTTATAGAAACTTGTTGAAAGGATAATCCAGATACCTACACACAAGTTCAAGATGCTTCCAAAGACTGAGAAAGCAGCTCCTCCCATCCATATAATGAGACGTTGAAGCCTCATCTCCAAGTCAGGTAATAGTACCTTAGAGTAAAAGACAGAGCTGGAGAGATCTGGAAGATGACCTGGCCCCAGTTAACTCACACTAATTGATCTTTTATTTTAAGTATGATATAATTAAATCAGTATTTACTGAAAGCTTTGCAGTTCTCTGCAATGCTCTGTGTTCCTCACTTTATGGCAATGAGACTTCTCAGGCCTGCCCCTTCCTTTCTCTTCCGCTGCTGGAAATCTTCCAGCCCCTGTTTCTGCCTCAGCAAATGCCATCCAGAAAATATAATCGAATCTTCCTATGATGAGTGAGCATCTTACAGTGCCTTGGGGGCAGCATTTGGAATTGCCTGGATCATGGAATAAGGTTGTAGCTGTAAATATAAAGAATAAAGAAGATTGGTCTGTGTCTATTTGACCCCAGGACATACCTTGAAACATGAATTTGCAAAAAAAAAATGCTTTCTTACAGCTTAGTATTATTATTTTGGTGAATTTCCACTTTACTAAAATGAAGTACAGAAGAATCATAATCCTAGCTAATTGAGGCTTTATTGGATTCCCATTAAAGGGGTCATAATGTACCTTATTTTGGAATAGTAGATTTGATATAGAAATGTGGAAAATCATATTCAAATGCACCCCAGGATTCTTCATCACAGGGACAGGTCTCATGTAAACATTTTCTATTAACTGTTAAAGGGATGGAAACAGAGAACTACTACAGAGCTTTGATAAGCTTGTTTCTGAAATGTATTGACAAATGTTTTTGCCTTCCCTAAACAGGCAGGCATCTTTTTTCATGTTCTCCTGAAAATCTTTGATTCAGAATATGAAACTGCCAAGTTATGCTTCATTTATCCCAGCTTATTGTCTACTAAGTGTGACTTGATAATTGGAAAGCCCTTGATCTTTAATGATTACTCTAATGCCTTCATGTGCTTCCCGCAGCCCCTCTGAGCCTCATGGCAGAGAAGAAAGCATTAAATATAAGCAGCAGGGCTTTTTTCATAGAAATGCTTTGCTACAGTGGTTTTGTAATGTGAACACATTTTTACTTTAAAAACAAGGCAGTTCAATAGGACTGCAATGGCCTCAAAGTGACTCCAGCACATACAATGCCCTTATAGTGGAGGATGACCAGTCGTAGGTGCTATGATTAGTAAATAAAGCCATCTCCACATGGTAGGTACTCAACCATCCATCCATCCATCAGCTACATGGAAAGAAGCTAGACTGGCAGGTTTAGAAACCTGCCAAAGTTCAACCTTTTATCCCTATGTTACCCCCTTAAGAAACATTTAGTTTGCTATTGGTAGTGCACTTGATTATTCTCTTGATTAAATGAATTCTCTTGGTCTGAAATTTTTAATTCAGAACTTTCTAGCCTGACTGAACATAATTCACTTAAGCACAAACAAAGATCTGATCTCAACCATCGATCCACCTGCACATATGTAGTAGGTGCTAGTTGTGCGTCCTGCTGACATTAGGAAGGAAGAATGACTCTCTCCTCTAGTTGGAGTGTACTGAACGTGATTTTGCTTTCCACCTCCACCTCACTGATGCCTAGAGGAGAACACATTTAACTCATGTTGCTGGGCTATTTTATTTGAAACTTGATTTCGCCCAAGGTAGGCCTGGCCTAAATATTTCCCTACTAGGCTCAAAGTGAGCTTACACATGAGGCAGATTATATCCACATTACACACTCTCCTTCACCGGTGTTAGGCACTAGAATGACGTCCCAGTTAGAGAGGTGGAAATCTGTCCCACTTTTCAATCACGTCTCTATGACTTGATGCATTAGCATACCCCAGTGAGCCTGAAAGATCTGTTATATCATACATTGGACCCAAATCCCCTTCCTTCCTTCCCTCTGGAGAGGGCTGTCATGGTGGGTGACTTCACATTCCCAGAGCAATTAAAAGTAATTAGTAGCTCTATTGTGCTGTTGAGATTCTTGATTTTCCTACAACTCCCCACCTCATAAAATAGGAACCATAGGGAAAAGTGGCATTCTTTACAGTTTTTAGGCCACTTACTCTTCTAAGAGTACAGTGTAGCAACATTTATATGACAAAACTTTGTGTCCATCCACAGGTTACCCATTAAGAAAGCAGGTCCACATTCCAGAGACAAAGCTAAGGTTATCAGAGAAGGAAAGCACTCTTCCTTCAGTCAGGGTTTACCCATTCTTTCAGACCCTGAGCTGGCAAAGACATTTTTGTGAAGACTGCTGAAAATTCACAGGAAAGTGAGAGGGGAATTCCTTGCCTAGTGACAAAAGTTAAAATACAAACTTGGTCTTCAGGAGAGCCTGGGGCTCTTGTTCTCAAAGTGTGGCCCTTGGCCAACAGCTTCAGACCACCCAGAACCTGGGCATCCCCCAGACCTAGGTCTAAGTCCATACAGTCTGCTGAAACAAAAATCCCATGGACTGGATGGCTTATGCATAGCAGGAATTTATTTCTCACAGTTCTGTAAGCTGGGAGCTGCAAAATCAAAGAGCCAGCAAATTCAGTGACTGGTTCACAAATGGCTTCTTCTTATTGTGTCCTCATGTGGGAAAGGAGGAAAAGGGAAACCCCTCTGGTCTCTTTTCTAAGGACACTAATCTTCCCTCTCAAAGGTTGTGCCTTCATCACCTCCCAAAAGCCCCACCTCCTCATACCATCACCTCGAAGGTTATAACTTCAACCTATGAATTTGGGAAGGATATAAACCTTCCAACTACAGCATCTGTGGTTTTTGAAATGCTCTGGGTGGGGCTGAATGATCTGTGTTTAAGCAGGTTATTCTGAAGCACTCAAGTTATCCGAGGACTTCTTGACAACATTTCACACCATCTTGTAGGAAGTTGCCCTTTTATCTCTTGAAATAACTCTCAGGACCCTAACTCCTTTGGGGCATCTGCAGCAGTAGGATTCAAAGAGCCCTCTTCTTACAGGTGAATTATTGCTTGGAGGGGAGGGTGTGGGCATCAGAAATTAAGGTCAAAGTTTGCTGATACTGGAGTCACTAACACATTTTAGAAATTCATTCATTTCTATAAAGCAGATTAGGATACCATCCACTTAAAATGAAATTTAGTACATCATTTTACATTCTTGATAAGCTTCACAGTATACTATTTCTCCTGGTGGAAAGATGGTAAACCAACCACATGAAAGAAAAGTGCCTTTATTATGAATTTCACTCTCCAGAGTGAGCCAGAAATGACTTCAGTATCACTTAATCCAGCTAAGGTTTCTCTTCACTGAGAATATACAGGTTTAGCAAAGCCCAGCACATTGCTTAGAAGTTATTTGATATTTTAGAATTTCCTTCTTCCTTGAATTCATTCACCTTGTGAAAAGTACTCCTCCTATCATATCCAAATATTGTGATGTTTTGGGGGAAAGACCAATTATTATTAAATCTATAAATTTCTTTAAAATTAAAATTAAAATTCTAGGGATTAGAACTTGAGCAGGAAGTTCAGACCATTTGCTTACAGTTTTGGTAAACAATAATTCTTCTCTGAAACAAATCTGTATCCAATGTCTGGGGGGCAAAAAAAAAAAAGAAGTTCCCTTTCACATATTTCTAGGCAGTGATACCTCTAAGCCTTCATCAGTTTCTGGCGATGTATAGACAGACGTTTTTCCACACTATGGGGAGAACACGGCTTCACGGAACTGGTGGCATAGTGTATGACCTCCAGCTGTACACCAGGAAGTGGGTACTAGGAAACACCAAGAGCACACCCCAGTCTCCTTACCTAAAGGGGCAGATCTAAAGTGACCTTCACTAGATCTGCGCAGAAAACTGAGCCTGTTCAACAACCAACCATGCATTCAAGACTAAGTAAAGTGGCCCTTGACACTTTCATGGCACAGAGTGATTATGGTGAAGGGTACTATCCTTACCGCAGGCAACAGATATCCTGTCCAGGCACCAGTTCTTTTATAGGGCCCTGTCCTACTCCTTCTACTGCGCCCATACCTCCACATGGGCATTTGGGAGCATGCACCATGTTGCTTGGGCTCCAGGTCCCAGCTTGACCCTCAAGACAGGTACAGGCCCCCTCCTTGGGACTTTCCTCTTAGAGTTGATTGTGCTGCTTCTGAATATTCTGCATTTTTATTTAATCAAAAGTGTTGGCAAATGCAACCGTTTGGGTGGGAGTTGGGCGTTCAGACAGGTGGAGTGTCCACAAAATGAGCCTGAGGACCCTCAGTAAGTGAGAACAGAGCTGCAATGGGAAAGATGGCGGCTGTGAGTGCAGAAGCTGATGTTCCCTGGCCACTAAGTTCCACCAACCAACTCCATATAATCTGGGGACTTTGTATTGACTCTGGCCTCTAAAATTCTGTGA
This sequence comes from Aplodontia rufa, assembly GCA_004027875.1. NCBI lineage: Eukaryota > Metazoa > Chordata > Mammalia > Rodentia > Aplodontiidae > Aplodontia > Aplodontia rufa. The sequence continues at coordinate 17,034 of PVKS010001946.1, forward strand.
TGGCTTATTTGTCAAGGCAGAGGGATGAAGTATATTTTGTTTAACATTGTGTTAGCCTAAGTTGTCGCTCTTGAATATTTGAACAGGCTGTGTGAGTTTCCATTCATGTTTTTACCTTCTTCCTTCTTCCCTCCTCAGATAGTAGAAGTAGGTCAAAGAATTGCTACTTTCTGTTTCCAGTTGCGTGGGTGAGGTTCACTTGTTTTCCTTATTTTGGGGGAAATCAACAAGTATGTAATAAAAATGTGGTAACATTAAAGGAAATGCAAAAGCTTTTAAACCTCATTTTCCATATACCACACACACACACACACACACACACACACACACATATATATTTCTGCTGTTATACTGTCCTATTAATATTAAACATTTTTCTATAACTTCATCATAAGAACGTTTAGCAGATGTGAGTCTCTGAAATAAAAAAAAAATGTATTTTCCTCTGTGATTTTTCTGAGATAAATTGATGTAAGATACATAGGAAGTCTAGCTCCCTTGGTATTTGAGTGCAGTCACATGCCAATTCATGCTATTGTCCTTCCCAAGAATGGACAGAGGAGGACATCCCCACCCCTAGGTTGGGTTAAATTTTTGTTCCGTGTTCTCATAGTTGTTTCCACCTTTCTGCCCTTTAGCATTCATCCCATACGAATGGTTTGTTCGATTCTCTTCTCTGCCTTCTACTGTTTCCTATAGTCTATGCCTACTTCAAGGCAATTTCTACAAGATAGTAGGTGCTCAGCAAATGTGAATTGAAATGTATTAAATAAGTTGAATTAACTGTGAAGCTCATTATTGTTGACATTTTTACACTTCTGATAAAAACTATCTCTAATCCCTGCCCCTTTTCTCAAAATGGGACAATAGAAGCATTGGAATAGAATGTTCTGAGGTGTTTGAAGCAGCTCTCTACATATAAATTATCAAGTGTGGGTGGGAATAAAAACTGTGTTATGTTGCAAATTGTTTCCTAGTTCTTATAATTATTTTTTGCTCTGCCTCCTTTATGTACCTGCACATATTTTTAAAGCCCTTTTATTTTTCGAAAGATGGGCTTAGATATGTATGCAACAGCTAAGCCAAAATTAGATTTAGAAGCAGTGTTTTAAACACTGGAGTAAAGTAGGTACAACCTTAAGGGAGTAGAAATTAGAACCAAAGCAAAAGATTCCATGGCACACTCATTGGATTTCCATTTCATGATCAGATAGTAGAGGGGACAAAAGTAGTCTAACCTGTTGAGTTCAGGCCATTGTTTAAATTCCAGAAACAATTCTTTTGTATTTTGCCCAAAAATTGTGCAGGACAGATGCAATCTGGGTGCAAGATGGTATTCCTTCTAGGGGTCAATGTGCTTTAGAAAGCATAAAACAACAGAGGGGAGTGTTTTTCATGACTGTGTCTAGATTCTTAGGTTATAAGCGGTTGGGGATATTTAGAATGCATCCCACATAACACACATGTGAGGATCAAGAAGCCAGAGCAGTCTCAAAATTCCTGATATGAGCTGCTCCAAGGACAGAAGGCACACTGAATGATAATTGAAAGGCCTTCATTTAACCTGCTTGTGGGATTCTGATGCACCCAGAAGGCAGAGGGGTTTCAATAAGCTCTGGGAGGTGATGGTACATTAATATATTTTTCAACTGAGAAAGAAATATAACTCAAGATAGGGGATTTTATAGTATTCCATTTAAAACTGATTGCTTTATTCATGCCTATCTAAAAATAGCCTTCAGATAGTTCACACCATTAGCCTCTCTTCAGGGTTAAATCTTGCAGACATGCATTTCAAGTATGTCAAATTCATCTTCCCGTGTGTGGCATTCCTGTTATGTGGTGGAGATTCTAAGAAGGTAGCATTCTTCCTCTTAGGGAAAATGCTATTAAAAGGCAAGAGTAGGAAGAGTCCAAGTGGGCTGAGGGGTGGTCTTTTATGTTAGGATGCCTCTGGTTCTACCTAACCATTCCCTGACGATTTCTTCTCCAGTGATATACCAAAGCATTAAAGTCTCAATCCTACAAAAGGTTGCCAGATAAAGCCCATGACAATTGAGCATCATAGCTACAGTCACCAGTCAACCAGACCATGTATGGACTCGCTGTACACTATTAGGGACTGAGATGTGTCCCCCAAAATCCATACATTGATGCTCTAATCCCTAATATAAACTAAGGTCCAATAGGACTAGTCTGCTTATAAGATGGGAAAGAGCTATCAGCAGTGCACATTCACAGATGAAAGGGCATGCGAGAACAGAGGCAAGATGGTTGCATGCAAGCTGAGCACAGAAGCCGCCGGAGAAACCAAATCTGCTACAACCTTGATGTTGAACTCCGGCTCCAGAACTGTGTGAAATAAATGTTCCTTTTTAATCAGGTCCATGGTGTTCTGCTACGGCAGTCAAAGCAGATTATTTCATGCCTGTAGTTGTGCATAATACTTTTCTGGTTGCTCCAGAAACTACCCAAGTTCCTGCCTCTTCTTCTTGTTGCTACTCATTTTCTTCTTTCCGTATTGCCTGCTAACCTTTTCCCCTATTTCTCCTCCACTCAGGCAGCCTCCACTCCATGCCTACCTTCTCAACCTGGTTGCTTGCCCTGTCTGCCAAGGCTGATCTGTAGGTAAGATCGGCAACCTTCCAGGTGGCACCCACAGACCAGGTGGGATATTCTTGGAGCCCTAGCCTTCCTCAGCTGCTGATGGCTCATGTTCAGATGCCCACATCCTGGTGGTGTGAAGGTGTCCTCATCACTTCTGCTCATGTGGGCCAGGTAGTCTTTAATTAATAATATTAATAAAATAATTTCTCTGTGCACCAGAACATTCTCAGAGTTTTGCATGCATTATTTTAGGAAATCCTTCTAATCACTCCACCAGGGTTTGATAAATGTGAAAACTAAGGCATCAAAAAGTAACTTGCCCAAGGACAAACAGCTGGGAAGTTATCCGACCTTCAGAAAACTGCTTCCAAACTCTGAACCTAGTGTGGAAAGGTCTCACACTAGGGTCTAAGTAGTACTTTTACTGCTGGGGGAAAACATGTGTGTCATAGAGAAATAGAAATGAAATTTGGAATCAAAAGGCTTAATTTTGAGTAGTTCAAAATATTCGTTAAATCTTTGGAAAAACACTTAACTTCAGCTATCTCGCCTTCACTAGGGAGACAATTATCTAACAAGGTGACCACAAGGGTTGTTCCCTTTGACATACATGTGGGAAACACTTTGTGAACGTGAATCTGAATGATTATTAGGAAGTGTTGTGCTAAAGTTAAAGGAGCATCGATTTGAAATGTGAAGACCATATTCTGAGTTTTTATACTCCTTTCTAAACTATGATCCCTCATTTGCAAAATGGGAGGAGTATATGATGGGTTTTCTGAAGACAGCACCTTTATTGCACTCAACAAAGTCTAGCCTAATGCTATCCCCTACATAAATCATCATGCAAGGCATTTAACCCCCAACAACAGTGTGAACAATAACACATATTTTAATATATTTTGGAAAACATCAGGAATATTATAAATATTATTTGAAGTTTGAAGAATGATTATATTACATCTACAATAAGATTGATAAATCACTTTGGAATAACCCTGACCATTAAGAGGAGAGAAGAAATAAAATTGACTCATAAGACATATACCTATGGTATTATTAATTTATTCATATTTTGAAGAGAAAAATTTCTGCTCCTATTTGTTGATTCTTAGAAATAGTACTCTATAGGTCACACTGCATGGTGCCAAGCAAATGTGTGTGATTGCCTTGAGAAAATGTTGAAACTATTTTGTAAATGATTCAGAGCCAGCTATATTTTATGTAAGCCTACAGTTGATTCTGTGAAACCAAAACTGTTATGATTAATTTGTATGGTATTTTCTAAAGTCTCTGCTAATGTACTGGCCATCTATTGCTGTGCACCAAATTCTAATTAATGTCTAAAAACTACTGCTTATGTTGGTTCAGGAATGTAGGAAGAGCCCATCCAGGAAGTTGGTCTCAGATTTACATGGTGTCCTCTAGGGAGGCTGGGGCTGGAGGATTCACTGCTGAAGTAGGTTCTTAACTCACATAACCAGCCCCTCATTGTTCCTTGGCCTGTCTCATCTGATGCCACTTTCTCCAGATCCTCTTCCTGTGGCAAGACAGCTCACAGCATGGAAGTTTCTGAGTGTTTGCTGAGTAGATGGCAACAGGCATCCAAGGTGAAGAAGGAAGCACAAGCTCACAGGTCAGTCTAGCTTCCTCCAGGAATGGCCCAGCACCACCTCTCTGCAATCTCTTAGAGAAGAGTTCTAGGTCCCACCCAAACTGGAGGGAGTAGAGAAGTGGATTCACCCAGATGGCAAGGACATGGCAAGGCCACGTGGAGGAACAGTGTGTGAGATGGGGATGGTTGTCGAGATCATCGTGGAAGATACAGTCAACCAAGAATATTACCAAGAGTTTAATTGGAAAAATATACTCAAATTGTATTATTGTACATTGACAATTCCTTTTGAAGCATGTTATTGAATTGTTAACTTTATAAAGTAGTCACATAAGTTTAAAATTATAAACAACCAGCAAAAAAACAATGTTTTTGATATTTGTGCATGCAAGTATTCATCAAATATTCATTACATGCCAACTACATGACCACCCTTGCACCTGCTCCTCAGAATAAAAATAAGAAAGGCTTCAGCCCCTGCAAGAAGAGGCTCACACACCAGTGGGGAACACTGACCTATTCAAATTATAATGCAGTCCTGTTTATATAAGTAGATTTATGTAAACCTTGCCTGCTAATTACTAAAATAAAAATAATAACCAAGTTCAAGAGTGAAAGTAGGTCCTTTTCCTCCACATAATCTAATTTCCATCAACCGGTTCCTTCTTTCTAGATTACCCTTAGAAACTGAAATTAGTTTATGATTGTACAACAGAACACTCCTCAGTAAAATTTGAAAATATGAGTCTGCTACTCATGGCCTATGGTCAAATCTGGCTTTCCACCAGCTTGTGTGTACACACAAGCTCACAATGTTCTTGACATCTATTTGTTTATATATTTATCATAGCTCCTTTCAGACAATAACAATAGAGTGTAGTGATTGTAACAAAGACTATATTACCCACAAAACTAAAATATTTAATATCTGGACATTTGCAGAAAAAATTGCAAAAATAAAGAAAAATTAGTACAGTTGAATTTAACTACTTTCTAATTTGTTGTCTTTATCTGATTAAATACAAATGCATTGAAGTCAAACACTGAGGCCCTTAATTACTTTAGCATAAATGTGGGGCATATAAGTTATAATTAATAAATATATAACTTCCCCAAATCTGAACTGTTATTTAATCTGCAGATATGCACTCACTTGCTTCACCTATTAGTGAAAAATCTGATATTTATAAAAATCTGTTGTTGTTTTTTAACTTCAACAAACTGCAGTAAAGGTCATAGCAATGTCAGGCCAAAACACTGGAATTCTACCAAATCAAAAAAAAAAGAAGAAGAAGGAAGGAAAGAAAAACATACCCTCAAGAAGAAAGAGCACCCCCTGTCAGAACATACACCCAAAGAAAAAGCAGAGTGTATATAAAATGTTTTCAAGTAATCACACATACAACTTATATTCCAAAGGCAGATTAACACTCAGTTTTCCAGAAGAAATACCACATTTTCAAGCAAATTCCATTTGTGCCTATGGATGGTAAGTAAGCTGATCATTATTAGACCGAACACTTGACAGAAAAGGTGAATAAGAGGACAATAGTTGAGAGTTAGAAGCATCAGTCATTTTCATAGATAAAAGTACGGTGAGCACCAAGCAAGACAGTGGGCTTAATTGAATATTAATATATGCTTATTTTAAATATATTTCCTCCTTTTTTTGCAAACTAACAAAAAAAAAATACATTTCTTGCCTTGACTTGAGCTTAGTAAAAGCTATTGTGGAGTGGTTATGTACATAGCAGAGTGAGTTCCACCAATGGGTTTTGTTTTATTTTCAATAAAACTTTTTACATACATTTACACAAATATGATGCTACAAAACACCACATTTGCTCTTCTACACAATGAAGCTGTGTGCATAGCTTGTTTTAAATATGTTCCATAGCTTTGCCACTTTGCTACAGATGCGGATTCCCTGTTCCTCTGGAATATGGAAGGATGGGAGCTGAGCTGCCCCATTCAAATATTTGCCACAGCTTTGGAATTAACTATTTCTATCTGTTCTACTAGAAAAGTAAAAACATCACTGGATGCTAATTTACTATTTCAAAGCACTTTTTTGTACTTATAATTTATTCAAGTTCAAGATCACGTCCAATCCATTCATCTTGGAATTAATTTCAGTTGAAATGGCAGAAAAGCTCTAATTTCACGTCGGAATATAAGGAGCCTCCTTAAGTACCAGCATACAGTTATGGAGAGGACGCTGTTTCTCCTGAAAGCAAAAGGTGCCCCTTTTCATATCTGAAATCCAACCAGTAGGAGTGGTGAGGGTGTGAGCCAAAGTCTCCCCCAATTCCCTTGTCCCCTTCCCCTGCTGGCCTTCAAGATTCTGTTTCCTTGGAAATCGTTGACTTTAGAATTCTCTTACTTTCTATGTTTCAAAAACTCTGAATTTTCTAAAATCTGGAACTTGCCGCCCTTTGCCATCATCCTCTGGTCTCAGCAGTAGGGCTTCTCTGCCGCTCGGCTCAGGATGAGTCTTGGGAGGCAGCCTTTTTCCTGCTGTTATGGTGCCCTCACAAGTGGAGGCTGAATCTGAAATACACCCTTTCCACGGTCCCTGTCTTAATGTGCTCTTTTACCCCAAAATCAAATAATTGAATATTCTGCCTGAGTCCCTACTGTTTTCTAAATCTCTCTCTTGATGTTGGATATTATGAATGTAATTCCCATTCTCAAAATCAAATGAAGTAAAAATTGATTTAGAATTAGTGTGACATTTAAATGGTGTTGGCCTGGGAATACGACTCAGTGGTAGAATACCTACTCAGCACATGCAAGGCTCCAGGTTTGATCCCCATTACCACAAACAAATAAATGAAATAAATCTTATGAATTATTTCCCCTACATAGTGTATTGAATTAAGTGTGATTATATTTTGAGAAACCATGGAGGTTAGGAAACTTTTTCTTTAAGAATAGAGTGCCACTGTGACTATGGACAAGAGTACATTTGCAAATTGTACATTGTCTACCCACACACGAACCCCCTGCATATATACACTTATGTAAACAAATGTGCAATCACGGACTGAGTCTGTGTATCTGAATCCACCTAGCTTCATGTCGACGCCAGTCCGCACATCAGACTGCTTACGGAGGCCTCTGTGCAGTTGGCCTGATGAGTTTGGGACATGACCTAGAGCTACATTTGCTTCGCAAGCACACTCTGTACTTACAGTGCGTGCTTCCCTGGGTCACCAACCGGAGGCCCATGCTAGATGATTGTGGGGAGCGCCCCACTTTGCCTCGCACTCAGACTCCTGCGTGATGCATCACTGATAAAAGAAGAAGGAGCACCCTTCAGCAGCGGTGCTTGGAATCCCTCTTCCTTTCTGCTCCCTAAGCTCTACTGGACTACTGATTAAATGCTTGTTCCTGTTGTTCCTCTCTCTGACACAAGGCATAATGTCCCCACACTCCTTTGTTGCCTCCTCTTCCATCCCAGCTCCTTCCCCATTTTCAGCATTTTGACATCCAGAGAACAGCTTTTGAGAAGCACCTATAATATCCCAAGCACCCAGCATCCTCACGGCACCCACAAAGACTTACTTCCAAGCCAGAGAAAACTGCATGGGCATGTGAACACGTCTTCTTACATGAAGAAGACTTCATCTTTTGTAGAACAAGCTTATTTGTGGGCTCCTTTGATTTGCTTGATGGACCACATTAAAGTCTGCTCCAGGCCCTGGCCCAAGCCTTCCCTGTGGTCACAAATGCGCATCCATTCCTCAGTGCTATTGAGCTAGGGTGCACGGACTTAGGAAATTCCACACTTGACTCCAAGACAATAGCCAATAATGCAGTGGTTTTGCTCTGTTCTTTTCACATAGGCAAAATGAATGAATAAAATACATTCACACAACAAACTTTTATTAGGCTGTAAGACTGAGAGAATCCTATCTTTTTCAACATTGTGGATGGAATGTGAGGGCATTATGCTAAATGGAATAAGTAAAATATGCAACATAAAAAGTTTAACTAAAAGAAGCAGAGAGTAGAATGGTGGTTTCCAGGGCTGAGGTGGAGGTGGGAGTGGGGGATGGGTTGATGCTAATCAAAGGGTACAAAGATTCAAATACATAGGCATGAGTTCAAGAGATCTATTGCACAACAGGTGACTATAGTCAATAACAACTCATAATTCAAAATAAATAGGAATGTGATTTCTAATGTCTCACCATAAAATATTATAAGTAAGCACAGTGGTGGATGATATACAAATTGAACTTGATTTGATCATTCCACATTGTGTTTGTGTATCTAAGACAGCAGGTCAAACTCCATAAATGTATGTGGTTATGATTTTTCAAGAACAATAACAATAAGAAAAGTAAGTGTCACTAAGCAGCAGTGGGTGATATTAAAACTGATTGTGATGTGACAGACAGAATTTGTGACCCTGTGGTGACAAGAGCCAACTAAGATTGAGTTTAGTCTTCAGAATGTCATGGAAAGGTGTCATGGATCCTTCGCTTCTATGGCTCTTGCCGAGTTCGTTTCTTCTGGCGCCTTTTGTTGCTGTTCCTCTTTATTCTTGCCTTTCTCTCACGCCTCTGCGCACTTGTGAACGACTCTCTGGGAGACCTGAGAGCTCTGGATGACAAGCCTGAGAGCGAGCTCCTGATTCCACTTCAATGGCTAAACATGTTTCCCTATCTATCCATGACGAGCCCTCTGGCAAGTGGGACAGTGCACGGAAGCCACAGTGACATGGGGGCCCTGAGACTCCAGACTCTTGTTGCCACTTGTACATTGTATTTATTTGGCAATTTTTCTGAATTATTCTAGGGTTCAATTTTAATAATCTGTGAAATCAGTACAATAATTCTGGCTTCACAGTGCTGTTCTCAGAAGTGTAATACTGAGCATGGCACTCTCCGGGTAGTGTAGGAGCTCGGTCCACGAGCGGCCCCCAATGCTGTAATAAATACGACGTTACTTGCTCTCATCTTGTCTGCCGTCCCTTCCATCCTCCATCCATCACTACTACTGTCTGAATAAAGTGGAAAAAGGTCAGCAACAAAATTCTGTCTCAACTTGTTTATGCTTTGAAAAAGAAAAGACACTATACAAGAAGACTTCTCTGATTAGAACAACCTTTGTCCTTTCCAGGAAAGACAAAGATTAAATTAGTTTAGAAAGAGGCCTTTTTAACTAAACTTAATAGGGAAGAAGAGAACTTCTCTGACCCCAAAGGCTACTTCCTGTTCTCTTCTTGCAGGAAAAAAAAAGAGCACTGCGTGATTTCTACAATGTTCTTAGTGCTTTGTCAGGAAGCAAGCATATGAGATCTTATTTTGCACTGAAAAAAACTATCTCTCTCTCAACTCCTCCCTCCTCCAGCTTTCTTTTCTCTTATACCTGAAAACCCTTTATGTGACCATGGGCTATAAATATGGGTATTTTTTTCTTTACTGACACAAAGATCTATAAGTTTCAAATGTGAATGGAGAAGCAATGTGAAATAAACTATAAATTTGTAAATTTTGATCACTGTAAAAATATTTTTCTTTCTCATTCACCTCTCCATTTATGGGTATACATGCTGCTCTGTTCCTTTTTACATAAAATTCAATCCAAATAAATTGTTGAAGAAGGAAATTTTAGATAGAAAACCTGAATTCCTAGCTGGGAACAGTGATGCACACCTGTAATCCCAGCTGCTGAGGAGGCTGAGGAAGGAGGATTGAAAGTCCAGCATGAACAACTTAGTGAGACCTCAAAATAAAATTTTAAAAAGGAATGGGGATATAATTCAATGGCAGACCACTAGACTAGACTAGCCCTGGATTTGATCCCCAGCACTGCAAGAAAAGCAGAAGAAGAAGCAAACAAAACCTGAATTTACTAACTCTGGCATCGTTTGACATGACCTGTCCATATTTTGTTTTTGTTACTCCAAAGAAATGAGAATCTAAAAAATTAATGAGATCCAAGACCTGAATCTTTGACAAATCCTCTGAAATCTCTCCTTATTTTGTATAAAAAATTATCAAGGGAACATTTAGCTCTCATGAATAGGAAGTTAATATTTAGGTACTTATCTCACCACCCAGAGAACTGGGCATTCAAGACTCAAATTTTGGAATAACAGTGTCAACATCAATCCCCATTCACTATCTGCTTTGGGGATACTGAGGCACACCCAGTAGAAATGGAAAGGGCACATTCTGGGCTAGAGACTGGGCTTCTTCTGCACTTTCCTTTGAGATGGAATAATTCTCGATCTCTTGACATGTTTCATCTTTTAGTACAGGCCTGAAATATATTCTTCTCCATAGAAATTGAAACCCCTGACAGAATAAAAGCCAAAAAATACATCAATTTATTATTTAAGCAGTTTTCACCAATGCAATAAAGTTCTTTCCTTATTATGAAATCAAATTCCTCAAACGAAGTGAGATGGGGATGGCACTAGCCCTTGCTAAATGTGAAGGTGTCTTCTCTCTTGACATCCTTATTGGAAAGTCCTACATGGGCTGTCTGCCTGTTCCTAACTATCAGTAAATGTGCTAATACGGGAAGATGGGATGATTTGAAGATCAGGAAAAATGCCATGCTTTAAATCCATCCTAAATTATTTTAGAATGAAAAGTTTCATTATCTGACAACTGTTAAAGAAATTTAGGACTTAGTGGCTGCTATCCAAGAAAATATTAGTGAAAATACATTCAGAGAAATGTTGGCCTAATCCAATTGCTAAATACAGCATTGGTCAAACTGGTTCCAAGCCAAGGATCAGGTCCCTCATGATGGAATTGTGGGACCCTACAAGTGCTGTCAGTCAGAGAGACCCCAGTTCTGCTCAGAAAGCTACCGCAAGGCACCTTGTCTAATCCCGGATGCAGTGTGCTGGAATTTCTAGTGAATGTCAGTGTCCTCACCTTCCATCATGTACCAAGCTCTGAGGAACAACTACTACTCCACAGGAGCTCTTGGCCTGCCTCTGACCAGGGCAGATTCCTCAGGAAAGCCAGCTGGAGGATGACTGCAAACCCTGCAGTTCTCTATAGACAATTTCCCATAGTTCCCCTGCCTTCTGAGCTGGTAAGCAGAGTAACTACCACCAGAACATCTCTCCCCAGGGAGAAGTAACCACTGAGGGTATTGAAAGCAAATTCTCTCTGCAATTAGTAAGGCTCAATGGTCTATGGAAAGTAATTTTGTGTTGCTTACAAATGAATTCCCAAGTCCTAGAAGGCAAAAGTATTACATTGCACAGTAGTGAATATTCATAATTCCTCCCAGTGTTTGGTACAATGTTCTAGAAACAGATGCCTGACACATGAATCCATAGGATACTTATCTATTTAGCCCCATAACCACGTTTTGGTGAACTCTGGTGCAATCTGTGGAAATCAACCTGGGGTGAAATTGAGAAATGATCAACAATACAAGGACTACGGTTTACTATTCTGGATAATGTGAGGAAACAACTCCTTTTCCCAAGAAAACTAGCCAGTCTTCTGAAAAAGTAAACAAACTATAGGTTGCCCCTCAGACACATCTCCAAAGCAATTATACAGCATGAGTCATGCAGGACGGGTAATTCAATGGCTCAGGTAGGGTCTCCAAAGGATTCCTCCACAGCTCCCAATGTTAAATCTAACATCATACATCCCTGCAAAGGTGTGATCTCTGCTCAGCATTATTTGCAAGGACTCTATACCCTATATCTTCTGATTAGTTCCCAAAGTGGCTTCAACCACACCATCAGTTTTAATCAAAGATTTTTGCCCTGAAACAAGCAAGAGCTCTGTCATTTTCACATTTGACACCAAGCCAAAACGAGACAAGGAGGCAGATTGGACTGCAGAGTAAATTATTCGTATTACATTCTTCTTTTCATGTATCAAGTGAAAATGGGGCATAAAATAGTCATGAGTCACTAATGGTATATAACTTCGAAACACCCACTTCCTAGGAAAAAAGAAGCCATGAACTGCATGCTGTCCTCAATATCTATTCGTTCTTTACATAGGAAAATGGTTTTGAACACATCATCATTGATGACTGGCAGGGAATAATTGTATTTCTCCCATATAGTCTTGAAAGATTAAAAGGTAGATTAAGAAATAATTTAAAGGTAATAGTGTACACAATCATTTCTCTCCAATTTGTGTAAATAATCAGTAACCAAAATGGAAAAAGGAGACTCTCTTTGATAATACACACTGTTATGCAAAGTGTCTGTCATCTCAGCATAATCAGATGAATTTTTGTTTGCAAATTATAAATTATTCAGAAAGCTCCTTATTACAGTTATATGGCTGTTTCCTGTGGGAAGGGGGAGAACTCACTTCATTTTCCTGATGTACTCTCCAAAAATAGAGACAAAAAGAAAGTGCTTGGCACATTTAGTGGGAGTGGCTGTTCTAAGCTAAATACAAAAGGAAAACAAATGCAGTAATTGGGCTGCATTTATGAAAGCAGATTCTAATTGCACTCGGGGATTCTGTGATTGTTTCTTCATGTGTAACTGTCTTTGTATAACAAACTCCTAGCTAGTGTTCCCAGCGACTCTGCACTTAGAGGCAGGGTCATTGTCCTGAATGAAGGTCACAATACAGATCTGACAGGAACAAGTACAGTGTCCAAAAGCAAACTGCCACTTTGAGAAGCAATCAAGCAGTTCCACCCGGCAGATTGCCTCCAACTCCACCTCAAGGCATTTAGCAAAGCGGCAGCCAGGTCTTGATTAATCAGCAGAGGCACTAATGAAGCAGGCTTGCCCGAGATTTCCTGCGCTCTCTGATTCCTAACTGCCTCTTTACTCAACGACTCAGGGCCTCCGGTGAGCCTCGTGCAGACAGCCCCATTTCTGCGTGGGCACCCACATCTGATGACAGAGGAGCAAGTCCTGCTAAGTGGTGCAGTGGTGCTGTTTGCTACTGATCAAAATGCACCTCATATAAATATTTAACTTTGGAGAGTGGAATACAGAGAGAGCAGGTTAAGATTGGAGAGGGGAACTTGCCTTGGTAGAGAGTCAAGTTCCACTGCGGGGGAGTTGTGAGGAGTAGAAACAGTGTATGGAGCTAGGGCTGAGGCTTTGTGGTACAATACTTGCCTACCACACACAAGCCCTGGGTTTGATTCCCAACACAGGATTAAAAAACAAAATCACTCTGAGCGTTCCCAGCACAACCTGAGCATGTAGCAGGCCCTGGTAACAGCCCTGGACAAATTTACACAAGCAAATAGGTCATCACAGTTGGACCTAAAGCTCTTGGCTCTCTGCTTGGACCTGACAGAATCCTGACTCATATATAATTATCCATGGGAGCGGCTGACACGGCCATGCTTGACCAAAAAAGTACAAATGGTAGTATAACCTCACTGTGCAAATGGGCACTTCAAATATCAGTGATGGAGAACCCCCAGAAATATTCCACCAGCATCCTGTTTTTCACCAGTCTTGTTTTTTATCAAATAGATTATTTCTATTCAATGCTATTAAAGTTTCATAGGAAACTATATATTACTGACATAAACCAGCCATCACTTTGATTTTTTACCGCATAGAATTTTACAATGTTGATAATGTACATTTAGCATGTCAACGCTGTATGTTGAAATAAAGAAGTGTACCATGAATATCCAACTGATGTCAGTCATCAGATCCAAAAGAAATTACAATAAGCATAGCCTTTTGCTTCTAATTAACTATTGCCTCTGGAGTTGGAATTGAACTCTGCTGCTTTTCACTTCCTGATCTTAATTGTTGTTTAGAGATGTTGAGGACAATTAAACAGCCTTTGCTTTTCAGTCTAGAAGGGGCTAGATTTGGTAGCAGTTAAACTGTTGGATCCCTTAAACAAATAGCTTCCTGTTTGTGTCCCATCAGGATGCGAGGATAAGTTTGAATCTATAAAGATCTTGGGGGTCAGTAGCCTAGCTGCCTAATTGACTATCTCTCTCCGTATGCCACCAGCAAATAATTAGAACAAACAAAGCATGCAACATTTTTACCTCCAAGCCACCTGCTTCCTGTACCTCCCTAAGCATTTCTTGAACAGTTGGACAGAAGAAATATTGAGAAATTAAGGGATGTCAACTTCCAAAATCAACAAGTCAGAAATTTCCTGCTCCAAGGGCTGAAAGGGGAAATAACAGTTATTATTTAAACTCAGGCACCCCTTAGCTCTCCCTACATAAAATACTTGCAAAATGTGACTGCCCTGAACTTCCTTTGCAATTGTTTAGACAAAAGGTAAACCTCTCTCAAAACGTTGGAACCATAAAGATGTTCCATTTTCCATCATGAAGAGCTGGCAATTGGAAATGTCACATACTACGCAACTGCCCCCAGTGTTGATGCTTTGTGCTTTCACGGGACTTACACACACGACGACTGTCTTTTGCAACACTCTTCCCAAATGTTGTCATGGGTTCCCAGCAATGCAATATAGCAAGGCTGGTGTGCAGAGAAGCAATTGAAGGTTCTGAGACATAGAACCCTTTCTGCTTCAGGGATAACTGATTGCTATGAACACCAACTGCTCACCTGTAGACTCTGGAGCCTCTCCCATGTGTAGACATTCTAGATCTAGACATTTTTACTGAGGGTGGCAGTAATGTCATGATTGAGGGAGAACTTATTTCTCACCAAGAAGACTTTGGGGTTAGAGGTGGGCTGCTTATCACTAGCTATATTGTAGGCTCTCAGTTTGACAGGTGCTGTGGCTGAATTCTAGATCCCAGTTTTGATTACAGTTACAGTATCTTGAACTGGGTAAATAGTGCCTCCCCAAAATTTGCATTAACTCAGAAACTCCAGAAGTGACCTTATTTGGAAATAAGATGATTAAGGTAAGAAAAGACAATTATGTGAGCCTTTATTCCAATGAATGGTGTCCTAATTAGAAGAGGAAAGGTTGCACAGAGGGAAGAAGGTCACATGAATTTGGAAGCAGAGACTGGGATAAAGATTCTGCAAGCTAAGGATTGCCAAGGTTTGCTGGGGGCACCAGACACTGGGAGGGGCAGGAAAGACTCTGCCCTAGAACCGTCAGAGGAAGCCAAGCCTGGCCATAATCTTGATTTTCTAGCCTGCAGAACCACAAAACAATGTATTTCTGCAGTTTTTAAGACATTGAGTGTATGGTGCTTTGTTATAGCAGCTGCAGAAAACTGGAAGAAACCTTATCAATGCCAACCCAAGGAGCCGCTCTTCGAAGACCGTCGCATCTTCTCTGGATTCACACACTACTTTGCATTAACATAACACCTACCACCAGAGGGCAGGGCGAGAGCAGTTGGGTAACCGTGTTCACCAGCAGAACTAGAACGAGCACATTCGGTTCCATCAAGAGTAAAATCTCTGAGGTTTTAATGGGTTGGGGACAGTTATCCCTCAAGTATACAGAGTATATGCTGTCCCTCTAGTCTAACATGGGAAAGTTAGAAGTCTTGCCAGCATTTCGGCCTCACCTCCAGTAGAGCCCTGCTGAATCTTGGTCCCCCAAGAGAATCCAGGCAGTGCAGAGTGAGAGCAGATGAACATCACATCTACCAGGCAGACTTGCTGGAGCTGACAGTACCATGGTCTTCTTATCCTCCCCAAAGAATAATGTGCCTGTGGCCAGCACTGCATGGAAGACTTGGGTGAGATAGTTGATCATCTTTTATTGGATAATCTTTTATTCTGCTGAATGATTCTGTGCTATCTCAACTGAATTGGAGCAGGACATCTTTGATAGTTCCACACTGCACAGTGAACACAATGTGGTTCTTAGTATTTCCACTGAAGTTTTCCATTTACTACATTTTTTTCTAACCAAATATAGCTGTAGATTCCCAGCACAGAGATGCAGCAGGATGGGTCTCCATTCTACGCAGAGTTGCTGGACCTCTGAGATCAGAATCCCCATCACCACATCTTCCCTGCCTCCAGGTTTCTGGCAACTTAACTCCACTGCCAATCTGTCTTCTGATTCTTCTTGCAAATCCCTAGACAGATTTCCTTTTCTTTTTCATCCTCAGGAGATTCAACAATAATGTAAAAAGAATTTGCATACACTAAACTGTCCTTTGTTATGTTTACCATTGATATTTTGAAAAAGCATGGGAAGAATACAGAGATTTTGATGCATTTAAAATAAAGAAATGCTAAATTTTTAAATTACTCCCCAATAGAATATAGTCATATTTAATATGGATTATATTATAAAATTAAAATTTGGTGAATTGTTTTTTCTTTATTTAGGGTGTTCCTGCCCACCATATCTTCTACCAAATGACCTGTCTGGTTGCAATTCCTGTGCCTCTATTGTTCCTTCATATTAGAAGAAATTACCAGGTCTTTCACATTTTTTTGAAGGAAGCATTGGTTAGGGTCCATAGAAAAAGTAATGGCTTAGAAATCTTGATGAATGCCAGTTCTCCCAGGGCACATCAAGTCTAAGTGTGCCTGGGTGCGCACGGAGATGGCAGAATTGAATAAACATCTTGAAACATTTGATAGAGTTCCAGGATCTGCTGGCTATCCACATTCATTGTGTGCTTTCTTCATTCTCTTCCAACAGTGTTGCTAACCCTTTCTTTAACTGCATGTGGAGAAAATTCCCATGTTACAAATATCCTAATTTTATTCATTAAACCACGATGTATCTAGTCCCTAGTGTATGCAATGCATGACAATCTACTGTGGGGTGGACACAGAGTTCATTCCTCATTCTGAAGAATCTTTTTTTTTCTTTAAAGAGAGAAGGACAGTGAGAGAGAGAGAGAGAGAGAGAGAAGACAGAGAGACAGAGAGAATAAATTTTTATTGAGTTTTTCACATGGCTTTCGTTGCTTTGACACATAGTTGTGTACGTGGGTGCTGGGGTTTGAACCCATGTACTTGTGCATGCCAGGTAAGCACCATAACCCCCGAGCCACAGCTCCAGCCCCCTGAAGGATCTTTTATAGGATTAGAGAAGAAAAGCACATAAATAATACATAAGTCTTAATAGAATGACAAAATGGGCCATAAAGTAATCTCAGCACCCCAATATTTATGTATGTCTAGGCATAAGTCAGGACTGCTAGGAATCTAGTTGCAGGTGTGGCTGAGAAGCATTTGGTGGAATAAATCTTAGAAAAAAGATTTGAAGCAGTCTTGATTGATCTGAGATCATAAAATCATTTTGAGCCCTGTTCAAGGAAGTTCCTTCAGATTATCCCCCAGGATTCAGAGGTAAGATGGAGTGTGATACAAATGTGGATACGTTTTGCCAACAAGAAACACTGGAACAATTTTACCAAGGTAGCTGTGAGGTCAGGAGACAGTACACAGAGCAGCATTGATATGGAATTTGGCTCATTGCTTTGGTTGACTCCTGGGTTCTCTGTACCATATTCAGAAAAATCAATACCTACTCTCTGAACAGTTAAAGTTGAGACAGAAAATGATCAATGTTACATGGATGGTGAGAGATTATTTAAATGAATGAATATTAGGCAGCCTCATGGGTCTTCAAGAAATAGGATAATTTTCAAAGGATTGAAGATGGTGGATTTGTAGTTAGAACAGAATCATATACTTCTCTGCAGGATGGTAAACATAGACTTTTCTCCCAATGATGTAAAGATTCAGGAAACAGGTCTACGCAAAAGAATGAAATAAGAGTAGAGGTAGAATGAGAAAATACTTGAAAAGAGGAAATTTTTAGCAGAAGTAAGCAGAAAATATTTAATTAAAAAGATAGAAGCTGTCAAAAACTTGAAGATCACATGCATGGAGAGAATAAAAGGGAGAGATTCTAGTCCCAGGAAGCACTATGAGCAAAGGTTTGGGAGCTAGTGTTGAGAGAACATGCATCAGGCGAGAGGTAAAAGAAATGAAGGGTGGGAAAAGTTACAGCTGAAGGAGCAAAGCTGAGTTCTCGAGGAACAATGTGCTGGATCATGGAAGGTCTCAAGGAGGCTAAAATGATTGAATTTTATTCTGCAGTCATTAAAAACTACTTTTAAGGGGATGATTTGCATGATGGAAAATGATGACATCTGTCTTGTGTTTTGGGAAGGAGTAAGGAAGAAGGAAGAGTGATCAATCTCCACAGTTGTCCACACCCTACACACTGGAACCCATGAAGATGTTACCTTATATTGGAAAAAGAGATAAAAATACTTTGTATATATGATTCAACTGTGGATCTTGAGATGTGGTACTTCTTGGATTAACTTCTTGGATGAACCAAACATAATTGTAAAGGTACTTACAAGGGAAAGACTAAGAAAGAGATGTCACCATGGAAGCAGAGGCAGAAGTGACACCATTGTTGGATGGGATCCAATGTAAAAGAAGCTGGGAAAGTTAATGGCTGGACCCCCCAGAGCCTCCAGAAGAGCACAGCTTGGCTGTCATCTTGATTTTAGGTCCTGCAAGACCCACATCGGACTTCTGGTAGCAGAAAGGTTAGATAATCAACTTGTGAGTATTCTAACACATGAAGTTTGCAATAACAGCAGCAGAAGGAAACTAATACAAGTGACCAACAAGTCTGTACCAAGCCTTTGATTCCTCATAGTTAGTCTTCGCAAAGGTGTATTGTGAAAGACATCATCATTACCATTTCACAGAACTTTTGAGGCTGGAACTTATGAAGCAAATAGCTAGTACATAGTACTACAGTCTGTGAAACCCAAATTTGTTTTCAGAGCCCATGTTAGCTGCATTGAAAAAAAAAAAAGAAGTAATTAGTGTGGAATAGAAAGAGATAAAAATAGCCAGGAGCCAGACTCACCATCTTTAGCATAATAAATTAAGCCTCATGCATTTCTTAATATGACTTAAGAGGTAGAAGAAGCTTTTCCAATGGGGATGTGGAGACAGGGAAGAAGAGTGTTTGGAAGGTAAAAGGTACCCTTTTGGAGAAGCCTGAGGCTGTGTTTCAGTTTTAATTATTTTGTCATTTATTATGAAACCTGTGGAAAGTGTACTATCAGTTTGCTCATCAGCCAAGGGAATGGATAATGACTAGAGCACAGAATTATCCAGACTATGTGAGTTACTGTTTGTAAATCCCCCAATCTAGTCTTCTGCACTCAGTAAATAACACAATAAATGATTTTGTAGTGATTTGTTTACAAAACCTTGTGCTAGTCATAAGTAAGTAAATGCATCAGAAAACATAATAATATGGAGAAAAGGGCCCAAGATCAATGGTTTTGCCTCTAAGAATATGTAAGCAAATTGTGAAACTCCACCTGAGTATGGTAAAGCTAAAGAATTTCTATTACCAGCTGTTTGTCTAACTCAGAAATATGTATTTTTCTAATTTGTGAAACAATTAGTCCTAATTGAAGAACTAGTATTTAAATTTACTATTTATAAAGATGATACCTCAAGAGCTTATATATTTTTAGAATTTTTATTTATAAGCATACTCAGTTTTAATCATACTCACCCCCCAGATCATGAAGAAGACGGCACTAACATTAATGCTGTCTCCTTTCCCTCTTTATTATGTGAAGGCATTTTAAAAACGATATAGCTAAAAATGTGTGGGTAGTATGTGTATTTTGTGTATATTTTTTCCTCATAGTTTGGTATATTGACTTTGTACTTTAATTTTTTTTCTTATTTCTCAGGTAATCTCAGGATTTTCAAGGGGGGGGGGAAACTCACTTATGAAACAAATTGTCACACAAAACTTAGTCTCCTTTACACATACTTTGAAAAACAATTCTTGATAGACACCACCCCCCCATTTTGCTTAAAGAAAACAGCATAGAACATAATTGTGATGTTAAGAAACGAAAATAAGAGAGTAAGATTTTATAAAGTCATTGGTTAGCATTAATATGAATTTAAGTATTAAAATTAAAAATCAAATGAAAAATTAGTTATTAATCCATTCTTCCTGAGCAAATCTTTCCTGGTTCAAATTAAACTTCTTAAAGAGCAAATTTATTCTGATTTTATTTGAAAAAAGCCTCCTGCATGGACAATATATATTAGCTCTGAAGTTATAAACTTTTTCTGCAGAACATTTTTGAGTTTGCAGGCCAGCTGGTCTCTGTGGCAACTTTGCAGCTCCGCCATTTCATGTGGAAGCAGCCACAGACAGTGCTTGAATGAAGGGCCGTGCGTGGATTGTGCTTTTAGTTCAATCCCTACATCAGACAGCAGTCCTCTTACCTTAAGGTGCTGATGTCTATATGTATAAATTATTTTTCTCATTGAAGTTATAATTTGTGCCTCTAAGTTAAAACTGTGTTGATTGCGTTATGAAATGATTAGTATTTCAACTGGGAAAAGATTTTAAAGTCTAGATAATTTTAGGATATGAATATTGAAAAGTAGTGGCCAGTTTCTCAGTTCTTTAGAAAGAGAATAACGGCTCAGCAAGCATAACAGTGATGCTAATTTTCTCATTCACTGCCTTACAGTGAAATTTACAATTTAACATTTTTGTCATGAAGGAGGATCTATAGATCTGAGTGGAAATTCTCTGTAAGTATGCATTTATTTATTGCATTGCTTAATGTCACAAAATCATGGCAGTGAATCACATTACTATTTTAATAACCTGTTTGTGTAAATTTTTAAAAATCTCATATTGTTCTGGGTGCAGTTGCACATGTCTGTAATCTCAGCTACTTGGGAGGCTGAGGCAGAGGATGGTGGGCAGCATGCAATCTATCTCCAAAACACAACAACAACAAAAAGCTAACAATCAATTGGAAATTCTGAGTGTTAGTCTACTTGTTAGATTGCCGTGACTAAGTTGTTGTTTATCCCGATTTAATATTTATTTTTAACTTTGTTAATATCTACAATAAACCAATTTTATGGAAGTTAGTAATTTCTTACTGTATAACAAATACAAAGCATTCATTGTATAGAGAATCAAGGTAGTCGACTCGATTATCTTGGTGTTACATTCTTAAAACTTACCTTAGAAAAAGAATTTTAATCAGCACACTTACTTTATGGACAGATCCATGGTAAGTCTGGTTGATATAATAAAGATGTTGCAAAGAATTTATTTCATAAATCTTGAAGGAGATGTGATTCAAGGTCTTTACCTTTTATTTTCCTTATGAACACGTCTTAGCACATGACCAACATGATGGCGTAAAAGCCCGATTGTTGGTAAATGATTGAGGCACAAATGAATGTATTGATAGCCACCATTTACCACCATATTATTTTAAAAGGAAGTGACCATGTGTACTATCTTGCTTGAAGAAGTATTCGACAAAAAGAAGCAATATCTGCCATTTGTAAATTTTCTTGTTCTAAAGAAAGCAATTGTGTTCTATAGATAAAAATATGTAAATAAAAGTTATTTTATATCATTAAAAAAGAGATCATTTCTTGGTGGAGAAATAAAAAGAAAAATTTGACTAAATCTATGATGAATTGAAAATAAATACACCTAGTTTTGTCCTTTTAACTAGCAGGAATATTGGTCCTATGTAAGATATTGTTAATGATTTGATATTGTAATAGTCAATATCAAAATCAAATCTTAAATAATGAACATGGATTTTTATTATTTACAGTCAACACTATTAAATAAAATGTTAAGTTAACCAAAATTATTAAATATTTGGACAGCTTTACAATTTAAACTCAAATGATGTACAGCATTGTTTTGCTTGCTCTATTTTTAAGATTGAACATTTAAAATATCTAAACTTTCAATAAGAAGTATTTAGAACAAAATACTGGATATCAAAAAATGTGTGGGTCCCTCACATGGAATGTGGAAAGTCACAAAGCAATGTGAGTGAAACATCCCTATTTTATGTGAACCAGTGCGTGTGCATTCTGCCTATCCTTGTATTCTGTCACTTTGTAACTTATCTATCTCTGGGGTATTCTTGGTGTTTTTCTTTTTCACATGTGTGCTAACATATTTTTTTTCAGGGAAATATTTTTCATCTGATTCAAAACCAAAATTTAAACAAGCTGTTAAAAATTCAATTTAAACAAAAATTAAATGATCATGAACCCATTATATGAATTTTAAAAAATAATCCCTTTTGAATATATTTAGGCTGTGCCTTGTTCCTTCTGACAACTCTATTATTGTTTCCAATTCTCTAACTTGCAATATTTCTGTATCACTTTTTATTATTATCATCATACTAGGTCCCAACATCACAAATTATCATGCCAAGTTCAACTGCAGTCAGGATCACTTGCGATGTGTGCAAGTTAAGGAATTAACTTGTAATGAATAAAAAATCCCAGTACTGATCTTAAAAGCACTGTCAATGGATAGGACTTAACTAACAGCTTCAGTAAGTCTGTGTTATATAAAGACCAAGTCAGACTAGTGCCCATGAACAGGAAAAAGCTTTAATATGGGCCTTATCTGTACTTCCCACAAAAAAAAACCCACTTATATGTTAAATCTAGGGTTTCTGTGGCTTTACAACTACTTTCTTTGAGTGAACACATTAAACATGGTTGGCCCGTTAAAATAGCTACAAAGAAGTTCCTTTAGCATAAGTTTTAATATATTACTTAGCATTTCTTTACCTTACACACTGAACTTAGTACTGAAGCGATAAAACAGCAAATGAAGATTGTCTTCAGTCTTCAAAGGTTTCTTATCAAGCATGGGGACAGACTATAGAAAAACCCGCAGAGTAAAATACATTCCTGAACACTTGGCCCATGTCAGGCACGTTCCATGTGCTCGGGAGAGGTAGATATGATTAGTGTAACACAGGACCCTATGGTCAATGAGGGTGAAAACACGCAGATCCACAGCCACAGAATAGCGTGCTATCCCAGAAAGGGTGTGACAGGAAGACCCTTCACATCTGCGCTATGCTTTCCAGAAAACGTCACAATGCAAATGCAGACTGAGAAGCAGTCAGCAAAATATTTGACAATTTCTCAAAAAACCATCAAGATAATAAAAATGAGGAAAGTCTCAAGTAATTATCACAGACTAGAGAAGTCAAGGGCATGATAATGAAATGAAATGTGAAATCCTGAAACAGGAGAAAGAAAATACATCATTGGATAAATTCAATAAAGTCTGAAGTTCAGCTAGTAATAAAGTATGGAATTTAGTTAATAGTAAAGCATGAACTTTGGTTTCTTAGATTTGATAAGTGTATCAAAATAATGCTACATAATATCAAATTGGAGGAGGGGTATATGGGTTCTTTCTGTGCCATCTTTTTGTCCCATTATTTTCAGTGGTGCATTGTAATTGTGTCTAGTGGTGGGGTTTCCTGTTACATATTTGTATATGCACAGGATGTAATAATGTAATTTGGCCTATATAATCTCCCAGTATTTCTTCTTTCACTTTCCTCCTTCTGCCTCCTGGTCCCTTTCCCCTATTCTACAGATTTCCCTTTGCTTTTCATGAGATTCACCCCCCACGCCTGTTTTTACTTTTCCTTTTTCCTCCCTAGCTTCCATATATGAGATAAAATATAGAATCCTTCACTTTCCATTCTTTTACTTATATTTCTCTGAACATAATGTTCTCAAGTTTCATCCATTTCTCTGCAAATGACATCATTTCATTCTTCTTTATGGCTGAATAAAACTCCACTGTGTGTACACATGACATTTTCTCTAATCATTCATCTATTGATGCACCCCTAGGCTGGTTCCATAGTTTGGTGACTATTAATTGTGCGGCTATAAACATCATGTGTCACTGAGATATGCTGACTTTAATTCTTTAGGATAAATACCCAGGAGTGGTATAGCTGGATCATAGAGTGGTTTCATTTCTAGCCTTTTTAAAAATCACGATACTGATTTCCATAGTGGTTATATTAATTTACAATTCCACTAACAGTCTAAGTGTTCTTTCCCCCCACATCTTCTCCAGCATTTATAATTACTTGCATTCGTGATGCCTGCCATTTTAACTGGAGTGAGATGAAATATCAGTGTGGATTAGTTGTGCTTTCCCCTAACAGCTAAAACATGCTGACCATTTTTTCAAATATTTGTTGGCCATATATTTTTCTTCTTTTGAGAGTATTTATTTAGATTATTTGCCTATTTATTAATTGGGTTTCTGATTTTCTTATATAAGCAATCTTAAGAATAAACTTTCCTCTCAGAACTGCCTTCTTAGTGTCCCAGATGTTCTAGTGTATTGCATTGCTGTTCTAATTTGGTTCTTTGAATTTTAAATTTCTTCATTTATTCTATCATCCTGTCATCATTTGAAAGCATGTTGTTCAATTTCCATATGCTTATATACTATCTGTTGATTTTGACATTGATTTTTAAGTTCATTCCATTATAACCAGGAAGATGCAAGGAATTATATATTTTTATTTGCTTATTTATATTTGTTAGAGTTTCTTGTGGCCTAAAATATGGTCTATTTTTGGGGAAAGTTCCATGAGGAGCTGAGAAGAAAGTGAATTCAATTGTAGTTAAGTGAAATATCCTATAGATGTCAATTAAGTCCATTTGATTTACAATAATTTTTTTTATCTCAACGGTCTTTCTAAGTTTATGTCTGGATGATCTATCTATTGGTAAGTGAGGTGTGTTGAAATTCCCCAGTATTATTATACTGGGATGTATTTAGGTCTTTAAGTCAGGTAGTATCTGCTTTATGTAATTAGGTGCACCAAAGTTCAAGGAATAAATATTTACTATTATATTTCTTGCTGGATCATTCCCTTTACCAATATGAAGTGATTGTCTCTTCTGATAAAGTTTGGCTTGAATTCTGCTTTGCTGGATGTGAGAGTAGCTGCACCGACTTGTTTTCAGGCTCCATTTGATTAGCACACTGATTTTATCCTTCCATTTTCAGTCTGTGACTTTCTTTGCCCATACAGTGAGTCTCTTGCAAACAATATACATTTGGCTCTTGCTTTTTGATTCATTCTGCCAGTCTGTGTCTTTTAATTGGAGAATTGAGACCATTGCATTCAATGCTATTACAGAGAGGAGTTTGTAAATTCCTGCTGTGTCGCTGTATTTGTTTAATTTGATCCTGTTTCTTGTTTGATTAGCTACTCTGCAAATGAAATTTGCCCATTTGTAGCTAGGGGTTTTTTTGTTTGATGTCTCCTGTGTTTATAATTCCCTTTGGTATTTTCCATAGTGACAACTTAGTAGTCATGAATTTCTTTTAGTATCTGTTTGTCTTGGATGGTTCATATATCCTCTCCAATTCTGAAGAATCACTTTGCTGGACTTAATGATATTGGCTGAAAGCTATTTTTCTTTAGGGTTTGGAATGATGCATTTCAGCAAATGGAATGAGGATTTTAGTGTTTGTTGAGAAACTTTGTTTCATTTGCCTCTAAATATGACCTGATGTTTTTGTTTTGTAGTGTTACAAATCCTACCTTTATCTACATTTTAAGCATTTTAATCATAATGCGTCATAGAGAGGTGTTTTTTTTTTTTGATGTGTATATTTTTGGTTCTGGATGCATCCTGTTCTGATGGCCATCTCATTCTCATGGTTGGGAATTTTTTTCTATTATTATTTCCCTGAAGAGTTCATCCATGCCATTACCATTCACCTCATAACTCACTTTGATTCCAGTGATTCTTAAATTTCATCTCTTAATGTTTCCCCAGAGTTACTGTATATTCTGGTAATGGTTACTTATTTAATTTTCTTTAATACTGTCTGAGTGTTCAAAAATGGCCACTTTGTCTTCCAGCTCTGAGATTCTGTCTTCAGCATGAACTACTCTATTAGAGATGCTCTCAAATGAACATTTTATTTGATTTCTTGTGACTTTCATTTCCATGATTTCCGTTGAGTTCTTTTGTAATATATCTATCTCCTTATGAAATGTGTCACTCATATCCTGTAGCAACTTCCTTAATTCATTCAGTTGCTTTTCTGTGTTCTCTTGGAATTCATTAACTTTTAATAATCGTTTTTTAATTCTTTATCTGACATTTCATCCACTTTAATACCATTGAAATCAGTTGCTAATAAATGATGAATTGTAGGAAACATAATGTTACCCTCTTTTTTCTTATATTCCTGTGCTGGGAGTTTATGCACCTGTTGGGTTGGATTTATTTTCTACTCTTATTTGTAGGCATTTTTAGGGCACAGTCTTCTCTTGCCAATGTGTTCTAGGAGATCAGGTCATTTTGAATTCTTTAAATTTATTTCAAAATGGGTTTAATTCTTTAGTGATAATCAGTGTATTTTAACACAGTGTACATTGAATCAGAGCTTGAAGAATCCACTCTTCCAGTAGTTCTTTTTCTTTTTCTAGAGAGAGAGAGAGATGGAATCAACTTGTTTTTTTATTAATCTGGCTTTTGTTTATCTGAGACTTATTTGTGTATATGGTGCTGGGGTTTGAACCCAGTTCCTTGCACTTATGAGGCAAATGCTCTAACCACTGATCCACCGCACCAGTCTCCTTCCAGTAGTTCTTAAGAGCAGAGACCTCTCTGTAGATCTCTCAATTGTATTGTACAGAGCAGGTACAATCTCTGTGGGGTGCACCCTCTGTGATTGTTGTTTCTGTATTCCAAAGAGAGTGGGAGTGATCTGTAGTAAGACAGCTCACAGGTACTTAGTCCATAGTTTTTGTGATTAATTCTTTCTCTGCTTTTGCTGTAGGCATGTCTGTCTGTAGTGGGACCTATGCCTCTCCCTATCGCAGCCATTCTATTAGTCATTTTTGTGGGGTTTTCCCTTATTTTCTTACATTAAAATATCAATGACATTTGGGCATGGTTAGTTTGTGTATGGAACAAGGTGCCCTGCCTATTGGCTAGGTTTAACTCCGGGCAGTTTATACCCTGTGAACTTGCAGTGTCTCAGTAGATTCCCAACACCTCATACAAAAGGGAGAAACAAAGAAATAGGTAATACACAGCATCAAAATAAATAGCCAGTGCCTACTATGACACCTGCCACACTAGTTATCATTAATTACCATAAATATATTAATGGTGCTATCAGTAATTTCCAATGGCAAAATCAATAAATTAGCCATAGGTTAGATCTGGTGCTCAGTGGTTATAGCATTTTCCTGACAAGCGCAAGGACCCAGGTTCAAACCCAGCACCACATACACAACTACATGTTGGAGCAATGATAACCAGATGAAAAAACTAAGTAAAATTGATTCTCTCTTTCTCTCTCCCTCCCTCTCACTCTCCATCTCTCTGTCTTCAAAAAAAGAAAAAGAAAGAAAGAAAAGGGCTAGTGCCTATTTTAACTGCAACACCATGAATAGTGGGGGCAGGAGCTGTATAGACCAATTAGTTCTAGAAGATGGCAAAAATACAGTTCATCAAAAGTGCAATGGGAGTAAAAGAAAGTTTAGAGCGCTCAAAATGTGAACAGAGATGTGAAAGTGTGAAAAGCAGAAGAAATGTAGCAAGTGATGGGTTTAAAGAAGGAAGGTAAAGAATACTAAGAAAAGGGAGAGAGAAGACGACTTTGGATACTAGAGGGATTACAAAGGAAAGAAAAACAAAAGCAAAGTAAAACAAAAACAGACCAAAAAGCTCCGACCATCAAAAGACAAGACAAATGAAAATAACAATCACAAAAATGCCAAAAATGAATGGGGGGGAATGTGTGTGTGCACCTGTAAACCAACAGCATAAAACTAACATCAAAAGAAAAGAGGAAAAGATTCTCAATGGAAAAGGGAAGAACTGCCTGCCCCGAGGTGTCAGAACTGTTGACAGGGATATTTCATCTCTTCCTTTGCCCAACTGTATTGCTTCCGTTTCTTCTTAGGCTATGTACCCATTGGAGAGAGCAAGGGCTTGGGTTTAAGCCCTTCTGCCACTGCTTATGGAACTGCCGGCTGGAGTGACCTAACTCTGACAGTGTTGAAATAGCTTCAGCTTCATGCTCACCTCTCTAAGGTAGGAGGAGCAGGGGTGTGCGCTGCTAATGGGACAGGCCAGATGGATGCACTCTCAGAGTACAACTGCTGTGGCATTCTAAGCGGGCTTAGGCCTTGCCTGCTTTGTTGGGTGATTTCTGCTCTGGGGAGCTTAAATCAACACACGCCTAGAGCTGGGAGGATGCTGATCTCTGCCGGGAATCTCAGTATCCTCCTCCAGTTCTATGTGCAGGGCAGGGAGCCACACACCCCACCAACCTCAAATCTGGTCTTCCTAGGATTAGTCCCTGAGTGCATTCACACCTACCTGTTCAGTATTCCAACCCTCTTCAGCTGGGCACGAGAGCCGCCAGACTCAAAGGAAGAGGGAGTTGGACTGCCCTCTGGATCTCCGATTTGATCCCCTGGATAGTCTTGCCTGTGTGTGTTCCACCGTCTTTCTGCTGGGTACACCATGGGCCACAGGGACAGCACTTGCCAGGATGGTGTAGCAAGGTTTGCTATGATCTCCCAGGCTCTCTCTGCAGCCAGATGAAGCACAGCCTCCACAAGACGACTTCCCCCTCTGCTCCCTGCCTGCCAAATGAGAAACTCACAGCCCTTTCAAACATCAGTGCGCTGTGCAGCCTCTGGGTCTCCTAAGCTCAGGCTGCTATTCTATTCCCCAGGTCTTTCCATGACAGATTTCTCCGTCGTGTTCCTCTATTTGTGTTATCTTCCCCTCTTGTTGAACCAGCGCTCTGCTGCCACAACCAGCTTGGTTCCAATGAACTCTTTCTTGTCCTTTGTTCAATGAACCTAAATTTCTGAATTTATAAGAGATTCTGCCTATGTGATATTGAATTTCAGTGAGTTCCCTCTTTTATCCACCTCACTGACTTGAGTCACAGAACAACTGGAAATGCAGTCTCCCTCTACCCTGCCATCGTGAACCTCTGTGCTCTGTACAAATCTACTGTACATTGAAAATTATTTCAAAATAAGTAACCCATTGGAAAACAAATATGGAAGATGTCTGGTTTCTGCTCAAAGCATGTAAGGAGCTTATAAGATGCTACTGTGTCTTAAACATTAAAAATCTGAACAAACTGAAAAATCAACAATTAGATCTCTCAAAAACATGGTTAGTGGGCAAATCGTAGCTCCCAGATTTTAACAGAAAAGAATATAAATATAGAAAATCAAAATTTATTAGAGAAGAAATCTACAAGTAGAATATTCAGTTGTGAGGCAAGAAAACTTGAATTATAATTGACAAGCTTCTGAAGGTCCAGTCTAAGAGTTAAACACTCTTAGGAGCTGTTTCCATTCGTGCTCTCCAGAGAAACAATACAAAGTGCATAAATAAATGAACGAACTTGTTATAAGAATTGGCGCACGCGATTATGGAAGCTCAGGAGTACCACCTACAGCATCCAGCCACCTGGAACCCAGGTGCTATGCTTTGGATGTGAGGTGTCCCCAAAAACTTCATACATGAAAAAATGCCAGAAGGCTTAGAGGTGAAATGATTGGGCTATGAGAGTCTTAACCCAATCCGGGAATTTAGCTCCTGATAGGGGGGTCACTGGGGCACGCCTTCGTGGTATGTATTTTGCATCTGGAGAGTGGAATCTCTCTTTCTCTCTCCTTCCTCTTGCAATGCCCACTTTCCTACGCCACA
Organism: Aplodontia rufa; assembly: GCA_004027875.1. Taxonomy (NCBI): domain Eukaryota; kingdom Metazoa; phylum Chordata; class Mammalia; order Rodentia; family Aplodontiidae; genus Aplodontia; species Aplodontia rufa. The sequence continues at coordinate 46,727 of PVKS010001946.1, forward strand.
CTCTTCCAACACGGTGCTCAGTCTCACCTCGAGTCTCCCATCTTCAGCCAGCCTTTTATGGACTGAGAAACCGTGTGCCCCAAAATAAACTTCTCTTCCTATAATTGTTCTTCTTAGGTGTTTTAGTCATAGCAGCAAAAAAAGTTAATTAGAACACTAGGGGAGATAATGATATACTGTCAGTCTGATTCTGCAGGTCGGACAACTAGGAAAGGCAATTGTGTAAATTCTAGTCTGAGAATGGGCATCTTTGAGATCTAAGAAGAGGTTCAAGAATGAAATCAGGAAAAGGTCAATGTCCTAGCACAGGAGTCAAGTTGAAGTTCCCACTTAATCCATCTTTTTGTTTGGATTGGTTGATGGACACTTGTATTAGGGATGGTAATCTGCTAATCTAATTGTTAATTTAATCCCAAAACACTTACAAGCACACCTAAAATAATTCTTAACAAAATAACTGGCTATCCTCTGGCCCTGTCAATTTGACACACAACACTAACCATCAAATGTGCCCTTATATTTTCCAGAGTTGTAACCTCCTGGAGTGTTAAGGTCATCGTAGTGAATATGAGAGAAAAATCCCTTCACAGTTCTAAGAGAAGAGAAAAAGTAACTCTTTGGAAATGCACTAGAACATTCCATTCTTCATAACAAGGTCTATCCTCAAGAAACTTACTAGCATTTTCTTAGAGCTTAAATGGCATATGGGGGAAAAATAACAACCAACACCAGCCATCTCCAGAAACATGGGGAAGATTGAAAGGCATTGGGAAGTTCACAGTCCAGAGAAAAGCCTCACTACCAGACTAAGCTTTAATCCTAGGACTACAGAATGATCTCCCTCCCCCTACACCTTATCACCACATCACAAAGGACCTATTACAAGGTCCTTTTTTTTTTAACTCCATAAATCATGCCAAACGTTCAGCAAGCATCAGAGACAGACTCAGAAATGACAGCGATAATGGAATTACCAGACCCCAAATTTAAAAGAACTATGAATAACATGCTAAGAACTCTTTTAAAAGATGTAACATAAGAATTCCTTTGACAGGATCATGGTAAACTGGACACGACAGCGTAAAGAATCTCTGAGCTTGAGGACATATCGATACATGTCATTACAAACTTTTGAAAAGTAAGGAACAAAAATCCTGGGGGAAAAATGGAGCTGAATACCCAAGAACGAGGACAAAAAAGGGTTATTACATACATGTAATGGACAGAAGAACAAAATGGAAAAGCAGGACAGAGTAAATGCTTGAAACAATAATGACTCACAATTTTCCCAAATTAGTGCCAGACACCAAACCACAGATCCAAGAAGTTCAGAGGACACCAAGCTGGATAACTGCAAACACCTGGACATACCAAAACCAAACTGCTGAGAACTCAAAGATAAGGAAAGAATTGTGAAAGAAACAAGGTACAAAATTACCACCGTGCATACAAAGGAGCAAAGAAAAGAATTACATCCAACTTCTTAGAAGCTGTGAAAACAAACAGATAGTGGATTGAAATCAAGTGCTGAGAGGGTAAAAATGCTAGTGTTCTATATTCTGTGATATCCTTGAAAACCATTGGGAAATTAAGATTTTCTCAGACAAACAAAATTGGGAAATTTATTGACAATAGACTTGCCTACAAGAGAAAAGCATTTCTCTCGAGATAAAGAAAAGGATATAGTCAGAAACACTGATCAACCTAAAGAAAAAAGAATGCATTAGAGAGGGAATAATGGAAGAAAAAATACAAACTTTTATTTTTCTTATTCTAATATTCTTATTCTTATTTTCTTATTTCTTCAAAATAACAAGCAGCAACAATGAAGTCATTGAATATATATAGCCTATATATAATTTGAAATGAATGACAGAAATGATATAAGATAAAATGGAAGGGAATAGAAATATTATGCTATTATAAGGTACTTGCATTACCCACAGAGTGCTATAATACTGTTTGAAAGCGGATTTGTATTAACTATGAATGCAAATTACAAACTCTAGGGTAAAAAAAAAAAAGTCTCTCTCTCTCTCTCTCTCTCTCTATATATATATATATATATAATATTATATTATATTATATTAGAGGGCAGGCAAGAAAATGGAATCAAATACAATGTTCAATTAAAACCAAAAATGGCAGAAAAAGAGTTGAAAGCATAGAAATAAAAATGGAATGAACAGAATACAATAATAAATGTGGCAGATATTGACTTAACACCAAAAACCATGTTTGACATGAATGGTCTAACTGTATCAAATAAAATACAGAAATTATCATAGTGGAACAAAAATAACCACGAATGTTGTCTACAAGAAACCCAATTGTGTCAGTCAGCTTTTCTTCCCTGTGACCAAAATACCTACTGCAAATAACTAAGAGAAGGAGAAGCTTATTTTGGCTCACGGTTTCAGATGTTCAAGCCTTGGACAGCCAAATCCATTGCTTTGGGCCTAGGGTAAGGCAGCACATCAAGGCAGAAGTGCATGGCGGAAGATGCCATGGGCTCATGGCATTCGGGAAACAAAGAGAGAGGGAAAGGAGCCTCGTGGAAGACGAGTCTTCCCAGGGCATAATCCCCAGTGGCCACCTCCTCCAGCCATGTCCCACCTGCCTACAGTTACCACCCACTCAGTCCTTTCAAACTAGGGGCAGACGGATCAGGTTGCAGCTCTGGTAATCTAATAATTCCTCCTCTGACAATTCCCGCATTAGCACAGGAGCTTTGGGAAACACCTATCAACTGAACCATAGCACAATATTAACTATAAAAGTACAAGTAGATTAAAAACTGGAGAGGAGGCACATGCCTACAATCTCAGCAACTTGGGAGCCTGAGACAGGAGAATTGCAAGTTCAAGACCAGCCTCAGCAACTTAGCCAGGCCCTAAGCAACTTAGCAAGACCCTGTCTAAAAAGAAAAAAGAAAAAGTAAGAGGTCTGTGGATGTGTCTCAGTGGTAAAAAGCCTTTGGATTCAATCCCCAGGACCAAAAAATAAAAATAAAAAAGGAGATGTTCTTGGTTTCTGTATTAAAAGATGTGAAAAATGTAAAGAATGGAGAAAGATACATCATGTCAATAATAATAGAAAAAGCAAATATAGCTATATTAACTTCAGACAGACAGATTTCAGGAAACGGAAAATTATCAGGCATCAAGAGAGGATTACTTGATGCTTACTGAGGTCAAGAATCTAAGAAGGCACGACAATTATAAACAGAGATGCGCCTAACAACATGACACAAAAATACATGAAGCAAAACAAAAATATAGAACTGTGGGAAGTCTTCAATACCTCTCTGTGAGAAACAGACAGAAGTAGAAGGCAGAAAATCAGTACAGTCATAGCTCAACTCAATTACTCCAGCAATTAATAGAACGTAATTGACATGTGTAAACCATTTCATCCAGTGATCAAATAATACACATTCTTCTCAAGATCCCATGACACATACATCCAAATAGCCCACATACTCAGCCATAAAATACCTTAAAAACCTGAGAGGTTAGAAATAATACAATGTCTGCTCCCAGACCAAAATAGAGTTCAAATATAAGTCAATAACAAGGATACCTGAAAAAATTCAAAAAATTTGGATATTAATACAGTTCTAAAAAATATACGGACTAAGACGAAGTCTCAAAAGAAGTTAAAAACTGTATTTTAAACTAACCAAAAATGAAAGTACAACTTGTCAAAAATTGTGAGATACAATGAGAGCAGAGCTGCATTAGAAAATGAAGAAGATTCAAAATCAATCATCTAATTATCCACTTTAGGAAACTAGAAAAGAGACCATCAGATTATATCCAAGCAGAAAGTGAAGCAAAAATAGTCTCTTTAATGAAAGGTGCTGAAACAACTAACTATACAGATGCAAAAATTAAAAGAAAGAAAAAAAGAAAGAAAGGAAGAAAGGAAAGAAAAGAAAGAAACAAGGCATAGGCCTTACATCCCACACCAAAAAATAACACAAAATGGGTCATAGATCTAAATGTAAAACTGTAACTCTATACCATAAGACTCCTAGAGTATATAGTAGGAGAAAACTTAGATACCTTGGGTATTGTAATGGCTCCTTACATATAATATGAAAGGCAGGATCCACAACAGAAATAATTGATAAGCTGAATGTCATTACAATTAAAAGCCTCTGAGCTGCAGAAGCCAATGTGGAGACAATGAGAAATCACTGACCAGAGGCATATTTGATAAAGTACTTATAACCAAACTATACAAGGAACCAAGAATACAACCCGATTAAAAATGGATCAAAACCTCTAACATATTCCTATCAAAGAAGATATTCAGATGGGAGAAAAAAGTGCATGAAAATAGTTCCGTATTATGCATCATTGGAGAAATACAAATGAGACCAATAATAAAGTACAACCACATTCTTACAAGAATGGCCAGCATCTTCAACATTCAACAACGCCAGATGCAGCTGCGGATGTGGGACAATAGGAACACTCTCTCGTTGCTCATGGGAATGCAAAATGGTACAACAGCCTGATACTTTGGAACACAGCTGGGGAGTTTGTTACGAAACTGAAAGTACTCTTTTCAAAAGATCCAGAAACCATACCTGTTGGTATTTTCCCAGAGGAGTTGTAAACATGTCCATACAACACTGTGTGCATGGATGTTTATAGCAGCTTTATTACTAGTTGCCAAAACTTGAAGTCAATCAGGCCATCCTTCCGTAAATGTATGGACACATCAAATGACAAATACAGAAACTGGAACACTATCCAGCTCTGAGAAGCTAGCATGACATAAGAAGATAAAGAGAACACTTGCATGCATAATATTAGGTGAAAAGGTAGCATATCACATTGTTTCTACAAATATAAAGAATAAGACCATGAAGGCAATGAAGAGCAGAGGTTGCCAGCCTGGGAGGAGGGAAGGACCAACTGTGGGGCACAGGGGTGAGGAAGAACAAACTGAAAAACAGAAAAGCACAGGAGAAAATCTTATTCTCCTACTGTAATGGTGGATGTGTATCATTACACATCTGTCTAAACTGATAGAATATGTTCCCAAGAGTGGACCCCGCTGGAAACTGTGGATCTGGGGTGATAATGGTATCAAAGTAGGTTCATGAGTTGCAGCTCATGGACCACTGTAGTTCAATACTGATGGTTGTGGGGGCCGCTTCACTTATGAGGGGATAATAGGTAAATAGGATATCTCCTGACCGTCTACTTAATTTTCCTTTGAAACTAACACTTTTCTAAAAATTAAGACTTGGGGTTGGAACAGTGGTTTGGTGGTTATGGTGCTTGCCTAGCATGTGCAAGTACGCAAGTTCAAACCCAAGCACCACATGCACAACAAAGTGTTGGAGCAACAAGAGTCACATGAAAAACTAAATAAAAACTGATTTTCTCTCTCTCTCTCTCTCTCTCTCTCTCAAAAAATAGGACTATTTGTGAATGGGGGAATGAGGCATATGGTATTATAATGGTTCTCACAATGATGAAGATTCTCTAATGTTACATAGAAAGTGCCGAGGAAACATCTGACCGTGATTAATTCTACACGGAAATTCAGGACTTCACCAAGGAGATAAATTCTGAGGAAGTCTGAGACTCAGACTTTGCTGCCCACTGAGAAGAATATGAAGTTTTAAAAGCTCTCTCTCTCTCTCACACACACACACCAAAAAAACAGATTAGTAAAAGAATATTGCACATTTAAGAAACCTGGAAAACATCATAAAGGCATACCTGTAAGAATTGTGATGTTCAGAATACACTTCCACATTAGGGCCAGAACCTCAGTGCCAATGGCCAAGAGGGACCAAAAATTACCTTAATTTTCTTTGAAAATCAGAAGGTATGAAAACAGTGTTTAGGTTTGTAAAGATGTTTAATATAAAATACTCATGTAATTTTCTGTATAACAATGAAATAACAGAATCATTTTGACTTTTTCCATTCCTCTATTTATTCTATTTCTAATCCTTTACATCACTGCCTAAAAAACTGTGAGGTAGTTAAAGATTTAAAATTACATGATTATGTGAGCAATTTTCTTGATTTAAACTAACTTGTGTGTAATTTATTAATCAGTAAACACTAACATAATAAATGTGCATGAGTTGAGAAGAATCTAAAACAGTTTTCATAATTTGATGCTTCAATTTACTTGTTAATGTGTAAAAAGCTGGTATTAGCCCGAGTTTCTCTAACTTCCTTCTCTAATGGCAGCAAGTATTATATGCTTTGCGTTAACTACACATGCCTTTAAGTTATGGTCTGAAAAGATTTATACCTGTAGTGTATATATATATATATATATATATATATATATATATATATGTGTGTGTGTGTGTGTGTGTGTGTGTGTGTGTGTTTGTGAAGTAGAGAACTTGCCATACTGTTACTGGTTTCTGTGCTACATCATATAAAGCAGCTTTCATTATTTTTAAATAGCATTCCTCATTTCTGCTGGACTTAGAACCTCATATTGATCCTTATTTTTCAACAGTGAAGCCAACATAAAACCTCAGAACTGGTCTTAAGAATAGAGTGAATAGATGGGAATTCCTCTGGATGGACTTGTGGGCTCCTCGTTGCCTAGAACCCCACACACGCTGGGCAGTAGGGCTACAGAGCTTCACTCCTCCTGGCTGACACTGTCTTCAATTGAAACGAAGATGCTCACCTAAGGAGAAAATATCCAGCATCAAATGTCGTAGGCCTCCCCCTCCAGCAAGAAAAGAATGAAGCGACTGAAGGCACCAGACAGCTGCAACATTTTATGTGAGAGGAAACAGGTTGAAAACACAAACGCAGAGTGGGAAACTTCAATCACTTTCAGATTCTTGGTGACTGACTCTAAGACAGTGTTCAGCGTCTCAGGCAATTCAGGCTACTTAAATAAAGTGCTACGAACTGGGGGGCTTATAAAAAATAAATTTATTTGACTCATTTCTGGAAGCTGTGAGGTTCAAATACAAGGCACTGATGAGGAAACGTCTGCTTATTCATACGCAGCGCCTGGGCCCTGTGTCCACAAGGTAGAAGGGGCTCATGAGCTCCCTCAGACTTTCTTTGGAAAGGCACTGATTTCATTCAGGAGGACTCCATTCCTATGACCTAATGACCTCTGAACAAGCCACTAATGACCTCTGCATGACCCCCACTTCTTAATATTATCACATTTTGCATTGTCAGTATATGAAATTTGGAAGCACACAAGCTTCCACCTCACACTATGTGCACGTGCATGCACATGTACAAATTCTGACATAGTACATGTTTGTGCATATATGGCATGCGTACGTATCATGACTTATATAACATACACAACAAAATGATTCTGTTCACACAGTCACCACCTAGAGTGTCACTGCCCCTCTAATGGACTATCCATTATTAAGTTGGAAGTAGTAAGCAGAAAAAAAAAGCAAAAAAGATCTCGCAGCCAGCAGAGGTTTGTGTGTTGTCCAGACCCCTGCTGATTCTCCACTGTGTTGGCAGTTGCTCTTTTCACCGCTCATTAACACTGAAGTCCAAAGGACGGGCACTTTGTTTCCCAGGCTTGCAATAACCTCATTATTTCCTAATTGTTTGCACCCTTTGCTTTTTTGCTACCATTCAAAAGCTCATCTCCTCTCTGTAGATTCTGCTGGACAAAGCACCGCTGTATCTCAGAGTCTGGTGTTCAAAGCAAGGCCATCAGCATTAACCCTTGCATTGAAGTGGAGGCTGGGGATAGGGGGTTGGATTCTGCTGAAAATCTCACTAAAGAAGCAGAAAAGAAGCCTGGCAAGGTGGTGCTCACCGTAATCCTAGCAGCTCGGGATGCTGAGGAGGATCACAAGTTCAAAGCCAACCCCAGCAACTTAGCGAGTCCCTAAGCAATTTAGCTATACCCTGTCTCACAAAAGAAAAAAGAGACTGGGCTGTGGTTCAGTGGTTGAGCAACCCTGGGATCAATCTCAGGTACAAGAAAAAGGGAAAAGAACAGAAACAGAAAGGAACTGCTGCTGACACTCCACACATCCTTGCACCGTAATCTCAGACCGGCTAGGCAACCAGGTGTGAGGAAGCATTGGTCCTGGGCTACTTTATTTTCAATTTAGAGTTAAAGTCATTTATGCAAGTCTTAATATTTCTAATGAATAAATGAATTCACATTTATCTAGGATCAAATCTAAGCTTCTAAAATATTTATAACATTTGACTATCCTTTATTCTCTGGTCACCCACTGCTTTCTTTTTTCTTTTTTTTTTTTGTTTTGTTTTGTTTTGTTCTTTTTTGTTTTCTGGTCCATTCAGCCTCTCATACAAGAAAAAGGAGACCGAAAGAACAGTTAACTTTCCAGTGTCCTGGACGGGGTGAGTATACAAGAAAACATAATGTTTGATCAAAACATCATTATTCCAATTTTCTTATCTAGACCCTCAGACTTGCCTGATCCTTTGAATCATCTGTGACTATTGCTAATGCAGAGGATCCCAGCACCACCACTTCATCACCCCAACTCTACCACCAACAAGCAAAGCAGAAACATAACCACCAGGGGATGAGCCTGGACTTCTTTTTGGGTTTTTTTGTTTGTTTGTTTTTTGTTGGTTTTTTGTTGTTGTTTGTTGTTTTTTTTTTTTTTTTTTTTTTTTTTTTTTTTTTTTTTTTTTTTTTTTTTTTTTTTTTTTTTGGTGTGTGTGTGTGTTTTCTTCTTTTTAATTTTGCTTCATTTACTTGTTTTTATTTTGGAAAAAAATATTCCAGACATTCCTGCTGATTGTATGATGAAATTAATTTGGGAAACTGTTCTAATCCTAAAGAGGGAGGGCAGCTCCAAAATTTCACATGAAGACCATCTTGAAAGCATTGTAAGACAAGTTTTTAACCAACCTGGCACTAACAATTACAGTTCTAACTGCCTTGCAACTTTGTGTAGGGGGACTGGAGGAAAAAGACGGCTACAGCCAGGACTGCTGCTGAAACTTGAGTACCTGAGACTCGCGTGGAGATGTGCTTCTGTCAGTGCTCAAGCTTACACAGTGTCTGAAAGGGGCAATGGACTCCCTATGTGATGTCCTGGAGAGAGCTCCTTCAGAGCACCTGGGGGTTGTGCTGAGCTGAACTGAGCAGGAGCACATGAGAAATATGATGTGTCCTGGGCTTCTGTCCTCTACATTCATTGCTTCGCCTGTAGCAAGCACTTTGGGAAACTTAAAGAATTTTCTTAAAAGCCAAAATATTGAAAAATCATTTGGCTTTGAAAAAGTTGGAGCTGCCCTTATGGGACATGAAACTGCACTGATTTAACATAGCCAGAAGGTTTATGAGGAGAAAAGCAGTCCTGGATAAACTGCAGAATCACCATACGCTTTTACTAGAGATTTCTTGGAACTGTCACCATTGCAAGCACAAAATATTCCAGGAAGCTGCTGCCAACAGATATGAGATGGGCTGCTGAGTGCAGCCCCCTGGGACGCTGAGCAGCTGCCAACTGCCGAGGAGGGGTCTTCAGAGGCTTCCAACATGTAGCACCTCTGAGCCATTGGCAGGAACCACTGTAGAATGGATCAGCAGTTGAAAGGCACCCCCAAACAACTTTACCCTAAGGGTTCGATACTAGCTGCTTGATATTGTCTGGTCTCTCCCATACAATCCCAATTCTGAACATCCTAAAGAAAATTAAAGGATCAAGGCAAACCTGATGCAATAGTCAGCCTTTCATTGCCGTGATAAATATCGGAAGAAAAATAAACAGCTTATAGGAAGGGAGATCTGTTTGGGCTCACAGGTTCAGAGGTTTCAGTGTGTGGTCAGCTGGCTCCATTGCTTTGCATCTAAGGTGAGGCAGAACATCACGGTGGAAGGGCTTAGGGGAAGAAAGCTGCTTAGCTCTCTGGGAGACAGAGACAGAGAAAGGAAGAAAAGGAAGAAGGAGGAGGAGGGGTAGTCCCCAAGGCCACATTCCCATGGACTCAATTCCTCCTCCTTGTCCCACCTCCTACACTTTGCTCCACCTCCCAACAGTCTTTCAGATTATAAGTCCCTCAAAGGATTAATCCACCCATGACATCAGAACCCTTGTTATCCAGTCTGTTCCCAAGGGTCCCCCACCTCTGCCACATCTTGGAACTAAGCCTTCAACTCATGAGCCTTTGGGGGACATTCTGGGAGACACTGCATGTTTCCACCTTTTCAACCATTTATAGAGCCCCCTATTGCTAGGCACTGAAGGTAGAGTGACGAGGCTGTGCTTCTCTTTCAGCAGGGTTGAGTTTCTTCCAGATGAGTGTAGGAGAGGATTGTGTGTAAGGACCACACACCCTGAAGTAAGGAAGGATAAAGGCCTGAATCACAGGTGTGAAACAATTAGAATCTTGAAGGTCTTGTGACATGGAGCTGAATGGTCAGAAGCTCATGGTGGGCAGCTGGTGGGCTCCATGGTTTCAAGGTCAGGTTATGAATTATTGTGATGATATGACCACAGTTGAGGAAGTAGCATATGAAAAAGAATTTACTGAAAGCAAGGAAGTCAAGATCTTAGACATACTATTAATATAGATACTGAACATGTTTTCAATTAGGCAACTTGAGTTGGTCTGAAGGGTCTGGAACTCTTGTTGACAACCTTGAACCAGAGAGCCGTAGTCCCTGAATTCCTAGTGATGACTTTGGGAATAGACATATTCCAGAAACTATGAGCAAGAATACAAAGATTTATTAGGCTAGTTAATATACCTGTTAGAAATAAACCATTGCCTGCAAATTTTTTTTGTACTGAGGATTGAACTCAGGAGTGCTTTATCACTGAACCACATCTTAGCTACCTTTTTAATTTTTATTTTGAGATAGGATCTCACTAAGTTGCTTAGGGCCTCACTAAGTTGCCAAGTCTGGCTTTGCGTTTGCGATCCTCTTACCTTAACCTTCTAAGCTGTTGGGATTACAGGTCTGTGCCACTGTGTCCAGCCTGCTTCTGTAACATTCCACAGCCTATCAAAAGGAGTGCCTGAAATACTTGCCATTGAGTATCCCCTTCAGAGAAAGATATGCTGCCTCCAGTGCCCTGGCTACAAATACATGTGTTATCTAGCATGGGAAGTAACTATAGAGACACCAGCATTCAAAGGACACTAGGTCCTTATTCAACAGATTAACTTATCCACTTGTCCAAAGAAAGCCGCAAGAAAGTGAGGTACCTGGAAAGAAGAAAGAAGGGCAGCTGAGCTCCAGGGATCCCTGACGACCTCACTAACACAGGGTAGAAGGAAGTACTGGGGAAAAGCAAATTACAGCAGGGAGCACATGACCATGTGTAAAACGCAGACACTATCTGTCTTGGAGTACGGAGTGCAGTGATGTAGCCCACAGCACCTAGTGCATATTGGGTGGTTGGTCTGTAGCTATGAACTGTCTTCTTCACCTACTCTTCTTATACAGAATACTTGTATTCGAAGATGATTTCGCCACAGTAATTCACACACATTCTTTACTCTGAAAGCTATAGACAAGAGAACCCATATCACTTCATCTCGTTTGACCATTCATGTTATTGTTCAGCTTCTTTGTGAAAACTTCTGTCTACAAATGAAATCTTTCAACATTGTTTTGAATGAAAGAAGCTTCACAGAAATGTAAAATTAGTATATGATTTTATTCATACAAAGTTCTAAAACAGGATGAATTAATCTATGATGGAAAAATATCAGAATGGAGGGTAAGCTGGCTGATTGTGATGGTCATGTTCTACGTCTTGATGGGGGTTTGGGCTGCAAGCACATTTCAGCTTTGTGCATTTCATTGTATAAGAATTTTAAAAACTCTGATCAAATATGACCCCTAATGATTGATACAGATGCGCAAGTATTTTGGAGGAAAGTAGTGTTGGCAATTTACTTTGAAATGCACCAGAAAATGAATTGATGAATGAATAGAAGGTACACAGTTATGTGATGTAACTATTCAAGTTTATTGGTTAAATCTAAGTGGTGGGTAAATAGGTATCTACGGTGAAATTTCACCCTTACTGTACACTTGAACATTTTCCTAATAAAATTTTAGGAAAAAATAAGCTGTTTTCTCACTTGTCCTTTGCTGGTTTATAACCCAAGTCTTGATCAAAATGATTGAATTCTCTGTTCACAATCCTTACTGATGAACATTTTAGACATGACTCCATCTAAGGGTGAAACATCTGTGTTTTCCTCAATAGGGGAACATATGTTCAGCCCTTAGATAGTGCGTGTGGAAAAGCCTTTAATATTGCAGGGCTTCTTGTCACCCCATGGGGGTTGTCAGCCTGTCAGTTCCACAGCCCAGGTGCTCAGCAAACTGTCATTTCCACAGCTCTGACTCAGGGCACAAAGATATTATAGAAACCTGCTTTCCATGGAAAGAAGTAGGACTTGAGATGTCCAATGTTTTAAGCACTCAGGTGGCCAGATTTCATGGCTTCTTCAATCCATACCTTTAGATAAATAGAGAAGAAACCCCTCCCTATCCCAGTTCATGGACCAAAGGGTCTTGGCATTCCAATAGCCCATGTGATAATCTGTTTCCAAATGAAGCTTTTTAATAGAGTCACTCAAACTATTTTAAGTTATTTTTTTAAAGAGAGAGAGAGGGACAGTGAAAAAGAGAGAATCAATTTTATTTAGTTTTTCACGTGGCTTTTGTTGATCCAACACTTCATTGTGTATGTGGTGCTGGGGTTCAAACCCGCGACCTTGCACATGTCAGGCAAGCGCTGTAACTGATGAACCACCTCTCCAGCCCCTTAAATTAAAATTTAATTGACATAGTATCTGTGCATATTTATAAAGTAAAGCGTGACATTCCAATTCACATATATATTGTGTAATAATGAACACAGGAAAGAGATGAAGCTAGATACCAGTGTGGAATTAATCACTCCTTCCTCCTTGAAGCATAGTGTCTACTCTGACTGTCCTGTGTTCTTCCTTCTCCTGACCTCTTACTTCTGGAGTGTTCCAGGACTCAGTTCGGGGGACTCTTCCTTTTCCTATTCCCACTTAGCAAGATCACATGGAATTTCCTAACACCCTAAATATCACCCGTGTGCTGAAGGCCAAAATAGACCTTTTCTGTCTCCTGTTTTCCAGGCACGTGTGCTCACCTGTCTAATACGTCCAGTTGCTCGTTGAATAGGCACCTGAAGCCTCTCATGATGAAGCTTGAGCTCCTAACATTTCCTCCAAACGCTGCTGCTCCTAAGGTCTCACCTCCACTTACGTCCACAGCAATTCCATCCATGCCAATGCTCACAAAAAGCCTTGGGAGTCCATTCAGCTCTTTCATTTTGCACATCCATCTATCAAGCTGTCCTGACAAATTCACCTTCTAAATTCATCTAGACCCCCACCCTTCTCACAGCCTGCACTGTTCCCGCCTTGCTCTGAGCTATCGTTATTTCCTACATGAGCTACCGCAGCCTCCCGGACTGAGCTTCCTCACTCTGCCCCTGTCCACTTCCATCTGTTGATGTATTGACAACTGGAATGATCATCTCACACTTCCGCTCAAAGTACCTCAGTGCAAACTAAATTTAATAACCGTCAAAAGACCTATACAGTCCAGCACCATTTGGTCCCCCATTCCTGCCTAATCGCCCAGGAACCTTGCCCTCACTCTCTCAGCTCCGCCTCTGTTGGACTTTTGACAATGGCATTGAGCACTGCTGATAGGTGCCTTCTTTGCCCTCTAGCTCTTCAGCTATGCTTGGCCCTCCTTGGGCACAAGGCTTGCTGTCTCACCTTCTGCGGATCTTTGCTGAAATGTCAATGTAGTGTTAGGTCTTCTCTGAGTACCCTACTTCAGATTGCATGTCTCCCCTCCCCCAACACGCTCTTCCTTCTTCACAGCTTTCACCACCTTCTAGCATATTATGCACCACCCCGTGCGTAGGCAAGATGACCAAGTCTCTAGTTTGACAGAGAAACAGGCTGCTCCGCAAGAAGGAATGACATAATCGAATCAGCTGTTGACCTCAAGGGCTGAATAAACAGAAGAGAGTAAGAACTATTGTGCTTGCTGGGGTTTTATACGGCATTCACTCCAGGACAACGGGTCTGTTTAATTCCTAGGAGATCGTGAACATTGCAACTTCTGCAATTCAAACAACTAATTGTCAGGCTACATGGATAATACCAATTGTGATTGACTTTTCTGATGTATTTACACATAAAACTACCTAACTTGAATATTCTAAGTATATGAGCATAGATGCTGATATACTTCAGGACAGACCTATTTGAGATTTAATTCATCTTGGTCGAATGTAGCCATTTAAATTATTTGCTCTAAATTTTAAATTCCCTCAACTTTATATATAACAAAGGCACCCAGAAGTCGGCTTGTGAAGAACTAATAAAATCACAGAAGTATGGGGAATTTAGAATCAAAGAAATTCTAGACAATCCTGTCCAGACCATTCTAATTCTAGCTGAGGATATAGATCGAAGATGCCAATAAATTTGTCCTCAAACACAAAGCAATGCAAAAGCAAGGTCTAACTCTCAGGACTTTGATTCTAAAGTCCATGCCTTTCTTCTAAAATTCCATTCGAAGTTGACCAGTCTCCAAAGATGCTGGGAAAACCTCCAGCCAGTCACCATGCTGACGCATCCACCCACCTCTGAAGACTTCCAACATACCTGCCCCTATCTGAGGCATCTACCAACACTATTTAAATTAGGACAGAGTACACCTTAGAAAAGAGACCATGTGTGGACTCGGCGGTGCACGTGGCATTCCACTCACTGGGCTGCAAAATTTTCTTCATCTGACTCTGTTCTGTAGATATGAACTATACAGGTCACTTGGGTGCCAAGATCTAGGGAACTGTAAGATGACCAATGGTTAGGGCCAGAGTACTCACCAAGGGGAGCCCTGAGGAGTGCCAGGGCATCCCAGCCAGCGTGGAAACTACCCACACATGGTCACGTTCAGGGACAGCAAAGGGTCTGCAGGCTGAAGTTGTCTACAGAAATGCAGATTGGTACAATGTATGAAAAATGTAAACAGGGCATGAGAAGCACCAGTCCTCTGTTAACTTTTGCCTGGCATCTGCACATATCTAACTGTCTTACCCAACTGGCACATCAAGTCATCATGAAATATGACTTCCATGCACAGCACAGTGGGTGAGAGCGTGATGGAGAATTCTGGGTTTGAATCTCAGCCCCTCTAGGTGCTGTCTCTGTGACCTTGGGCACGTTCTTACCCTCTCTCTGGCTCAGTTTGCTCACAGATGATACGGAAAGACGATGCTGGTACCTACCTTGCTGACTGTGATGAGGACTCATGAGGTAATGCAACGAGAACGTTCTTGGCCAAGCACGTTCACTGGGCTTCCCCAAGTGCCAGCCACGTCTTTTGTCAATCTACACGCATTATTTCATTTTCATATCATCTCCATCATACTCGTGAGGAAAATAAAACTTAAAATGTGTGTTATTTTAGGTGTTGAGGATATAGTGCCTCAGTAAACCACTTCCCTAATATATATGAAGCCTGAGTTTGAGTCCTAGCTCCACCAAAAAAAAAAAGAAGTATCATTTTGCCAAATATTCCACAGTTTGTAAATAAAGCTGAGCGACTTTGCTTAACAACACACTTCCACAGCTTTATTGTTCAATCCTTCTCTATTTGCTAGACATATGCATTTGATTTTCTAAAGTTTCTTTATGATAAGCAATAGCTGCATTTTTATATGAGCCATCCTGCAAAGCTATTATTTTTCTCTCACCTTTTGCTCCATTTACAACAGCTGATAACCAAAAACATCCATCTGACTCTCCAAAGTCATGATCATTTCTGCATGATTTCCCTCCCTGAGAACTACCCAGGTAATGGGAAAATATGTGCACCTGGGTGTAAGGAACACATTAAGGCATGATATTTTCATTACAGTCTTCAGATAATTTATAAAACTTTCCTCCATGGATCAACTAGCTCTTCTGCAAATCAAATAAATAAATAAAGACTCAAAGAAACAATCAGATTGAGTCATTCAGAATTTGAACCCACTAGCAGGACAGATATATTGCTAAGGAAAATCCTATTAAGCAAAATTCAGGATTTTCCCTTTCCTGAGAGCATGCAGGAAATTTTGAAATAATATGAATATCTCAACCTGAACAAGACTTAAAACTTACCATTCTCTACTTCATAATATTCTGATTTACATATTCTTTTCTAGCTCAGAAATTTTGTGGTCTCATCATTTAAAGAATTTAGAGCTGTCTTTGTTATCTATAAATTTTTTAAATATTTTATTGATATAAATTAAATGAAACATATCAGGGTTTAGATCTACGCAGCAGCTTTTTATCTGGAATAACAAACGTTTCCCATTTTATTCATAGAGCTGATCATTTATCAATCAGAGCTTCTCACACTGCATGCTCATTGTAGGGCTGAAGAGTTGATTTCCATTTAACATATGACCATGCAACCTGCCTCCTGAAGCCTCTTTTACTTTCTGGTGGCAGCTTCAGAATTTTCCTGTTAGAATCCATTCGTGAGATTTACCTTGGTGTCTTCCCTGCTTCCAGATTTCAGACTGGCTAAATCCAGGCTGGAAACAAGAATTCTTACTGGATCCCAAATAGCTTTCCACATGATCTCTCCCCAGGAAGTATCTACATCCTCATGCAATCTCTGAGAATCAAAAAGATGACATAAAGATCTCCCTTCGGTATAAAAGATGTTAGGTTTGACTGTCCCCGGACACTCCAAGTAACCCAAGGTCGGAATAAAAGCAGGTGTGCAGCAGGTGTACAGCAGGTGTGCCCTGCCTTCCAAAGCAGCAGCTTTGTAATCCTCCAGTCGAGGAAAATTAGACCAGGAAGGGTCACAGAGCAGAGCCACAAAGGTGCCCCACGAGACACCGATGTGAGACCCTCTGCAGTGCTGACTTTCGGGGAAGCAAATAGTTTCCCTGATACTCAAAAGATTAACCAGCCTGCTTGAGATTGTCTGGGTCATACCCAGCCCGGGAGCTTTGATGTTACTTCTCCAGGTTTTTAGCATAGAATTCTTCCACCCTCCACACCAGGCTCAAGAGGCAGATTTCAACTGAGTTTTCACATATGGTCTTTCCGGAGTGACAAAAATTAATCACTTATAGTAGCCACTCCTGTGTCAGTAAGCTCATCATATCCTTGACCTGTAATCAAACACAAGCACCATTTCTATCCTTAATTGGCGGAGAATTCCAACTATTTGCAGTATTTACTAGAACAATCTTCATTGCAGCTCCACAAAGAGACACAGATTTAAAATACGTTTTGTTGATAAAACAATTTTGCATCTGTCAACCATTTTTAAAGTAAAAGTAATTTCAGTATTAGGAAGACAAAAAAACATAATCTACATGGAATGATTTTTTTCCCTTTTCTTCTTTGTAAGAGAGTGAGGGGGCGGTGGTAAGGAAAAGAGAATTGATTTAATTTATTTTTTTTATCTTGTTTTTATTTTTCTTCCACTTAGTTGTGCATGTGGTGCTGAGATTTGAACCCAGGTTCTCACTCATGCCAAGCCAGCGCTCTATCACTGAGCCACTGCCCCACCCACTGTGGAATGGTTTTCAAACCGTGAAGTTCTTTAAAGAGCTCTGAGACCACTATGTTCATGCTTTATTTGTGATCTTGGAAGCAAGTTTATTTCTTCACTTCAGCCTGTTTATTGCTGCTATGTACAGACTGTATAAACCAGTATCTACCTCCCCAAATACATTCAAGTTATATAATCATAAAGCGCTTTAATAAATACTTTGATTTGCAACAAAAGGTTGAGGAGTAGGAAATGATAATGGTAATGATGTGTTTGGGGTAATTTTGTAACTAGTAACAAACTGTGCATAACCCACACCAAACCAAAAACTATACATATTTAGATTTTTATGTGTGTATGTATATATGCTTATGTTTTATAAAATGAAATTTTTTACTGTTCTACAAAGTGCCTTGGACCACTTATGTACATTTGTAGCTTTTCTCCATTTTGTGTATTATTTATTTTTTATAAGCAACCTAAGTTTCCTCTTTATTTTTATAAAGACCAAAAGCTATAAAATATTTCCATTTATGCATACTTTTCTATTGAGCATCAAAAATCCTTGCGCTTCATGTTAACATTCTACAAGGAAGTCTTCTTCATGAATAAGTTGCATGTACATTATTTGTTCCTTTAAATATTTCCCCTTTTATCATACTTTTTGATTTTAATTGTTAATATTTGACTCAGGCTACTTAATATTCTGCTTTGACCCTGCTCCTTATGAGTTCAAACAAATATGTGATTATTCTATTTTTACAAATATGTTTTACACTATCCAGAATAAAGTGCAATTATACTAACAAAAGTGTTGAACTTTCACTTCAGTTTCATAGTCAAAATCCTTCTTGTGACATCTTGACACATTTCAACAAATAAAGGTTAAAAATATCAGTTTATACCCAGTAATAACCTCCCATACTTCACAAGAAAACAAAGCTCTGAAACCTCAAAGTCAAGAAGCCCAGGATCCAATCATTACTGGGCAATGATTATATATATATATATATATATATATATATATATATATATATATATATATATATTTTTAGAAGTCATTTGTGAGCTCTGTTTTCTTGTGTATTAGATGTTGATGATAATGCCTGCCCTACCTCCTCACAGAATGCGTAAATATGATTTATTGAGCACCTCCTACATTACTGATGATATATTCCAGACCTTTCTTTATATTTATTCAAATAAAGGCTAATCATGAGCAGGTTTTCTTTTCTATAGATCATGGAAGGAGAGATAGAGTCAGAGAAGTTAAGTCTTAATGTAAGTGGCAGAGTTGAGTGCCCCTGCTGATGGCATGATCTAATCTACGCTTTAGTGAGTTTGGGGAGTAGGGGAGTCACAAGTATTTTACAGTTTGATTTTACTTTACCTTTCTTGGTCCAATTTTCCTATTACCAAAGTATAAGCTCCTTGACTATGGATAAGAATTTCCCTCAGATGTTGAAATACATTGACCCACGTTTTAACAGCGGAATTTCTTGCGCTGTAGCTTGATGCTCTTGCGTAATTTCAAAGGGTTGAATTCGACCAGGCCTCCTGCTGATTGCGTCCTCTATGGTAGATACTTTCTGTTCCTTGTGGTTCCCAGCTGTTTATTCTTGGATCGTTGCCTGTTATTTTGTTGTCTTGGCCATGAAATCATTGTTAGGACCCCCAGGAAGCTATTGCCAAGACTAGGGCCATGGAGGTTTCCCCTTTATTTTCTCCTCTGAGATTTACATTGAGGTCTTTAAACCATTTTGAGCTGATTCCTGTGCATGGCTTAAGAGAAGGGTCCAAGGGCATTCTTTGTACGCATGTGTATTTCCATCACTGCTTGCCCAGGAGACCATCTTCTCCCCTTGGGTATTTGCCACATCCCGACTGAAGACAAGTTAACTGGATATGCATGGCTGATTTCCGGGCTCCCTAGCCTGCTGCTTTGTTTCATGTGTCTGTCTTTATGCCAGTGCTATACAGTTTTGACTATCACATATATTTAATATATTTTGACATCAAGAAACATGATGTCTCTTACTTTGTTCATTCCTCTCAAAATCTATTTGGTTATTCATGAATAATCAACAGAGAGAAAAAGCAACCTATAAAGTAGGAGAACATATTTGCAAAACATGTATCCAAAAAAAATTAATCACAAACATATATAGGAACTCCTACAACCTAATGGCAAAATACCCAATAGTCTGATTAAAAATGGACTAATGAAAGATATGAATCGTCATCTCTCCAAAGAAGTCACAAATGCCAGTTCTTCAACATCACTAGTCACCATGGAAATGCATATCAAAATCCCAATAAAATATTACCTCATGTTCTCAGGATGGCTATTATTAGAAAGAATAAAAAGGAGGCTGGAGCTGTGGCTCAGCGGTTACGGCGCTTGCCTTGCATGCGCAAGGACATGAGTTCAAACCCCAGCACCACTTACACATTGAAGTGTTGGAGCAATGAAAGCCATGTTGAAAACTAAATTAAAAAACTGAGACTCTCTTTCTCTCTCTCCCGCCCTACCCCCCACTGTCCCTCTCTCTTAAAGAAAGAAAAGAAAAAGACAACAAGTGTCCACAAGGATATGAAAGAATTCGAATCTTTAAACATGGTTGAGAGAGTGTGATATGGTGCAGCCACTATGGAAAATAGCACGGAGTTTCCTCAAAAAATTAAAACTAGAGCTGTGACATAATTGAACAATTTCACTTATAGATACTGAGCCAAAAGAATTAAAGTCAGGATATCAAAAACAAGCAAGAGTAATCATGTTCGGTACAGCAAAATTCGTGATGGCCAATAAATAAATTGTAAAAAAAAAAAAAAACTCAAATGCTCATGGACGAGTACTAAGACAAGGAATACTACAAGATTCTACTGGCAGGAGGTGTGTAAAATTGTCAAAGTCAAATTCATAGAATCAAGGAGTGTAATGGTAGTCTCAGGGGCTGGGGAGAGTGGGAAAATGAATTACTAATTTGTGAGCAGAAAGTTTCAGCTAAGCAAGATGAATAAACTCCAATGATCTATAGAAGGCTATCACATAGTCATAAAAAGTGTGTTGTACACTTAAACATTTCTCTAGAGAGCTCTCAAATTAAGTATTTACTACAATGGAAAAAAATTGAAAAGGAATGAGAGGAAAAAATACAATTCCTTCCTCCCTCCTCGGAAAAAAATTGAAAAAATGAACAGTGAAGTGAACATGGCAAAATTTAAGTCTTCCCAAACATTCTGCTTCAATACCCGTTTGCTGGTCACTTAGCATTTCCTTAATATCTGCTGAAGCAGTCCATTCTAGTAATATAAAATGTCATCATAAAATATAAAGTTTGGAAACTAGGATGTTCTACAGACATCACTCCCTCAATTGTCTCATTCAACAAATGGCAAACCTGCTTTTTAAAACAGGCACTCATTCAAAGTCACCTAGGATCTAAGTCTCTTAGAGCTACACACAGCTAGCATCTACCTGTTTGTAAACCATTTGTCGCTTAATACATCTCCTTTAGAGCATTCAATGCCAGTGGCCATCAAGCCACACGTTTGATTTAGAGGTAAAGAATCCAATGCCTAGCCAGAATATTTTTCACCAGTGAAGGCTATGGTATTTTAGATTCTCAAGGATAGAATGAACATCTGTCTTGAGGCATAGCTTGCTTGACAAAAATACATGAAGATGTTAGGATACTGAAGAAGATATAAATGACTCCTCGGCGGAGAAAAGGGGCACAAGCCTTTGATCCCAGTTACTCGGGAGGCTGAGGCACGAGGATCACAAGTTTGAAGCCAACCTGGGCAATTTAGCAAGACCGTGTCTCAGCATAGTCAAGTGGCTACAGGAATAGATCAAAGGTAGAGCTCTCCTGGGTTCAATTCCCAGGATCAAAAACAAAATAAAAACAAGCAAACAAAAAAAAACCATACTCTTCCTTTTGAATTTTATTTGTGTGTTTTTATTCCTTTACCGATTAATTACTCTTAGTCTTTAAAAAATATAAATCACATGTGCTTCAAATTTCCGTGCTTCACAGGGGGAGCCCTTCTCTACCAAGGCACACCGCAGAGTTGGTCTCCTGCCTTGGCCCTGAGCGTCCAAGACTCACTCTGTGGATCATGGTTCTGGGTGGGAATCACCTTAAATGTTACCAATTTAGTGCTGCATGATTATCATATGCAAAACAAAATTGTTACATAATTCCATAACCAACAAGGTGCCTTCTTAACAAAAGTGTGGAGGCGATAAAATTAATTTTCTTTGAAAGAGAAAAGCCTTTTACCTCCTGCAGAAGCATAGCTTTTTATACAAAGAGAAACAACCTTCTGGGAAAAATTTTCCCGTTATTTGAAAGCTAAACAAAATTATTAAAATTAAAGAGAGTCATCACAAGTTATTTTTATTAATTGTTCTTCCTTTGAGTTTTGTGTCTTAGGCATTTGAAGACAGTGTTCACAGATTAGTACTAGCATTTTTAACATACTTGTGTTAGGAAGGAGATGGATCTATCGTGCAGAAGGGATAGAAAAGGAGGACCCCTCAGGGGTCTCAGCTCCACCTGCGATCCCTCAGCCCACCCAGCACACTCCACGAGGTCCTTCTGTGGGAGAAAACAGGGCCTTCTTGCTGTTAAACGGAGGAGGTCGATGCCACGAGCGGCATTCAAGACCCTGAAGGGCACCTCCCTGATCTTGGGCATGCGCAACAGGCCAAGGGACACACCTCCAGTTGATTGGCTGCTAGATCACACACCATTACCATTGAGGTTTGCTTCCACAGGGGAAAAATAAACCTGTGCATGAGCAGAAGAGAAGAAATCACGGCAAATTCAACTGTCAATCAAGGGCCAATCAACCCCAGATCTGTTCTATTTTTAACATGTTACTTATTGCCCATTAAATTCCACTTCTGTATTTAATATTTACGTGTGATTTAACATTTATGCTCTTTTCGGTCCAAGGTGAATTCACTATCTCCTTTTCCTTAAAATGCAAAACTACATATATTATATATGCCCTCTTTTTAAGAAATGATGTTCTTGGGCTGGAGTGGTGGCTCAGCAGTTATGGCGCTTGCCTGGCATGCTCAAGGTCACAGGTTCAAACCCCAGCACCACATAGATGATGAAATATTGGAGCAACGAAGGCCACGTGAAAAACTACATAAAATTAATCCTCTCTCTCTCTCTCTCTCTAACTCTCTCTAAAAAACGAAAAGAAAGGAAAAGAAATGGAAGTTCTGGAATAAACAACTTACAAAATAAAATTTTCTTTAGTGGCAAAGTTAAGATCAGACCAATTCTCTTGCTTCCATATGAAGATCATACCTGTTCATGCAACAGGTATTAAGGGAAGCAGGTGTGTTTACTTAATTTTCACCCAATCTTAAATCTTTCTTTTTACAGATGTTCTTATTTATGGCAATATCTTTTTTTATCTTTATCATTGACCCTGATTTTGGGAGGTGATATTATAGCTAAAGTACAATTTTCTAAAAGGGAAAATCATGTCTTTCACACAAATATAAAGTAATCATATATAAAAAATGTTATTTAACTCTTCCTCCAGTAAGATGTTATAACTTCCCAGGAGTGGTGGAACACACCTGTCATCCCAGTTACTCCAGAGGCTGAGTTAGGAGATTGCGAGTTCAAAGCCAGCCTTGACAACTTGGCAAAATAAAATATAAAAAGGACAGGGGATGTAGCTTGGTGGATGAGTACCCCTGGGTTCAGTCCATGGTACTCACTCCCTCAAAAAGATGCTGTGGCCCATGTTATGACTGGTTCAAAAAGCATTTTAGAAGTTAGAATATTCATGGGATGGTAAGATTCCTGGGTTAGATACAACACTGATGCATATCACAAAGTCAATACATTTTGGAGCTGACCTGCAGCATCATAGAGAAATTATCTACCCTTGACCCAAATATACAAGTTAACATGCAGCTGCACTATGTGTATGGCTTTGGTTCAGGAGGGAACAGCTGGCTAAACTGTCTAGACAACCCTCAGGTAGCTTTCCTCCTTAACAGCTCTTAAGTATTTGCCACCCACTCCTTCGTCTTATTTTCAGCGTTCACATATTTTTTTCTGCTAAGAATAATTTTAAAACTATGCAGCTGCCCACCACATTCAGGACCACATTCTATGTATGGTAAAAAGATATGTAATTTTCTGTATGAAACCAGTGTAATATAATCCTAGCTCAGATTCCCCATTCTTTTCCGCAATTCATCTCAGACTTTGTACAAAGAGGGTAGGCAAACTGAGTAAAGCAGATTTTGGATATCATGGCAATGTCTCTGACATGAACTTTACATGCAACCAATACATTACACTTTCTCTTTAAAATATTGAGAAGCAAAATAGATAAGGAGTGAAGGAGTTTGTGAATAAGGGAGAGGCTCCCCTCTAGAAAGCCCACAGGTGCAGCAGCAGTCATAACTAAACAGGAATACTTCCCAGTGAGCTTCTCTGAAAGCCAGAAGATGGATTAAGGATGTATAGAGTCATTTATATTTCTCTGATAAAACTCAGTTCCAAAAAACTTAGAGGTAATTGCTTGCACATTTTAAATTTATGTAATAAATTGCTGATTGAAATTCAATGACTTTCCCATGTCTGTTTTTTCCCATGTCAGCTTCTTTGAGGATGTATTGATGTTGATAAAATGATTCAAAGCTTTGAATGCAATTCAACACAGTGTGTGCAATTTTCAGTTCATTGAAGCAAAATTGAGCTCAAATATGTGGATTGGAATTTATAGGAAAGGGAAGGTCTTCCCTTTAAGTTTCTATGTACAAAGCAGCTTGACGACTCAGATACATTCTTTTTAATCACCTTTGAAAATCATTTAAATCAGAAATATTTGCTAAAATTATTGGAAACTTTTTTTCCCTGTAAACTCACTTTTGGTAGACAATTGGTTCCCTAATAGACATTACTATAGTACTGAGAAAACTGATATTCCTAGCTCCCTAGTGGAAACTAGATTGTAAGCTAACATCCCTAACAGCGACAAATATCTGGAAATATGTGACATAGTCATATTTCTAGGAATACAGTCTAGGAGAAAGATAGATGTTTTTTCTACGATCCTAATGAGTGGCTGGGCAGAGGAGAGACGAACACAGTGAGACCTCATTGACAATCCCAGCCCTGTCTCTTGCCCTTACTTAGGAATGGCTCTTACTCTTGAAAATGCTTCTCACCCCTCATCCCACTTCCCCTGCGCTCTAAAGCCTTTCCCCACGCCTTTTCCCTCTTTGAAGGTTCTTGGATCTTAGTTTCTTTCTTTTTCTTTTTTTTTTTTTTAAAGAGAGAGGGACAGTGAGAGAGACAGAGAAAGAGAGAAACAACTTTATTTAGTTTTTCACATGGCTTTAGTTGCTCCAACACTCAGTTGTGTACGTGGTGCTGGGGTTTGAACCCAGGTCCTTGTGCTTGTCAGGCAAGCACCGAAACCACTGAGCCACCGCTCCAGCCCCCTTAGTTTCTTTTTGAGACATTTCTTAGCACCATCATTATCCCTCAGTACATAACAAGACTAGGAGCCAGGAGAAAGGAGGAATTCCAAGAGACTGACGCCAGGACACTTGGAGAAAGGAGAGGTGTAGGCTATTTTTGAATTTAATTTGCACACTTTTATGCTGTATTATATTAAACTGTGATATTAGATATTATACATACTATGTATTATAATATTTCTCCTGATTACCCATGGAACTATTTCAAGTTATTTTTTTCTCTATAGCCATCGAGAAAGACAAAAGCAACCAGAACACTTGAATTGCTTCACTCCGTGCTTCATGCTTTTGTGATTGTGAATTATCTTTCACTCCTGCCATGCTGCACAATGTTTCATGGTCCTTATCTTCGCTCAGACTGCTCCTTGTGCCTGGAAGCCTGGAAAATGTCCTCCACTTTTTTTTCAGATAACTAACTCAAACTCATTCTTCCAGCCTCTCCTAAGGGCCTTCCCACAGAAACCTGCTCTAGGGCAGTCTGTGCTGGTCCTCCTGGGTGCTCCCCAAGAGGGGGCTCCCACCTGCATGCTCCTTTTAGCATGCACTAATGCACCACACTGTATTGGAGCTACCTGGGTAAGCATGTCAGAGGAAACTACAAGGTTCATTTTTGGGTTTTGGTTTTGTTTTTCACATGTATCTGCAGAGCTCTCTGCAGGTGCAATTTGCATGGTAGAGACTCAATAAGGTTATGTTGACTAGAAGTGAACTGAACTGAAAACAAAAAAACAGGAAGAAAAACAAGAACAGAAAACTTAAGAATAGAGGATGCTATGTTCAGCCAGGACTGCATACACCCCCTGGAGCAATCTGGCTCCCCTGAGACTCAGGTGGGGATCACTGGAGACTTCTACAAGGTCAACATTAAAGAAGGAATTGGGACAGAAAATAAAAGAAAGGGTTTGGAAGAGAGCGAGCAAAGGAAAAAGAGTACATGGTAAAGAAAATGTAGGCAAAGGGAAATGATTAAAAAAAGAAATGAAAGATAAGGAAGAGTGAAAGACAAGTTATATAATGAAGAGGAAGTATCAAAAAGGAAATTATAACTTTAAAAGAAAGAGTCTTCTAGGTGGTGCAGAAAGCACAACACACACACACACACACACACACACGGCCAAAATCTCACACAATATGATAAAATTAAGGGCAGTATCCATTTCCTCTCCAGAATTTATAAGCAATAACAATAATCACCACATTTATTGACATTATCAGTAAGTATCCCCATTTTGTCATTATCCCCATTTTGCACATGGAAACTGGTCACAGAGAGGTTAATCGATTTGTTCATAGTCAGAGGACCATTAGGTGGCAGAGGAAGGACTTGAACTAAGAAGGTAGGGCTGCAGTGCCTCTGCTAGCCAATCAGCCACTGCATTGATGTCATTGATTTTATTAAAGGTAGGAAAATAGCTCTCGATATAAATAAATAATCTGGTAAAGTGTTTACATTTGGACAAAATAGATTGTGAATGATACTTTTATTAATAAATTTTATTAATAACACACCTGTTCCTTCATTATTTAAAAGGTTTACTGAAGCAACTTATATCAAACCTGTGTTCTTCCTTAAGGATCAAGTAGGAAAAATGCTGAGACTAGGAAAAAATTTCCAGTTTTTCTCTGAAGATAGAAAGGACAAAAGAATCTTGGTAGAATTATCTGCATAATTGTTTTAAAGCTTTCTATGGTCAATAATATCTTCTCAATCAAAGTGAAAAGGTAAAAGAGGGGAAATCTCATTTGCCACATCTCCATAACTGGTCTCTGAGTTATCCT
This sequence comes from Aplodontia rufa, assembly GCA_004027875.1. NCBI lineage: Eukaryota > Metazoa > Chordata > Mammalia > Rodentia > Aplodontiidae > Aplodontia > Aplodontia rufa. The sequence goes on from PVKS010001946.1 coordinate 73,605, forward strand.
AAGGAATTAATGCAAGGCACACTGTAGACCCACACTTTTCAGGCCCACCCACCTTGGCTAATGGCACAGAGGGTCCTTTAAGGTGACTGTGTCTCAGAGTCACATGTTCTCCTGAGCAGCTGGCCAGCCTCAGGATGTGCATAGCTGGTCATGGTCATGGACTATTTGCAATCCCAGGCCTACCACTCCAGGACCCCACCTTCAGCTCCCAATATATAACTAGTGTCATTAGAGCACAAGGGAGGGACACAGGACCTGCTACCTGACCCCCACTATGGAACGTTTCCACCTCTCCTCCTTATTCAAGCCCCCTTGCTGCATTACAACCAAGGTTTGTTTCCTACTGATTTTTTTTTCTCTCTAAAACTTGCTTGTTAGAAGCAGGAGAAATTTTCTTTTAGATTTAACTGCTTTATTTATTTATTTACTTACTTATCTTTTATTTGAAGTAGCTCTGTTTCTGGGTGTGTATGTGTGTGTATATTTAATTTTTCATAAAGATGGAGATGCAAAGAGCAAGTGATGGGCTGTCATGTATTTCTCAGTGCAAATATTAACAAAGAATTTTAAGAACTTCTGCTACAGTCAGAATGTTGGTGCTCCCACAAATTCATATGTTGAAATTTAATCCCCGGGAAAGTGATGTTGGAAAGAAGGACATCTGGGTGGTGATTAGGTCATGAGGGTAGAGCCCATTGGTGAGATTGGAGGGACTACTGTCTTACAAAAAAAGACTACAGAGCGTGTTCACCTCTTCTGCCATGTAAGAATAAAACAACCAAGCATCAACTATGAAGCAGAGAGCCCTTGCCAGACGCTGAATCTCTAGTATGTTGGTATTGAACTTCCTAGCATCCAGAATAGTAAACAACAAATTTATGTTGTTTATAAATTACCCAGTCTAATGAATTTTGTTGTAGAAGCCCAAGCAGTCTTTGACACTGCCTATAAAGAAAAAAGGTACTGTTTTTACAAGATAAAAATGTTAATAATGTAAATATTGACTTTTTAAAAAGTTCTTATAAATCAGCTAACAATAAGAAAATAGTGTAGGATTGTGGTAGAATGCATCATTAGTCCAATTCTTCATCTCTCTCAAGTCTATGGCATTGTATTATTTTATATTTTATCCCATAGAAACAATGCATTTCCTTATGTCTTAATTTTGTTTTAATTATGTGACTTTCTTTGGGCAATAAAAAGAGATCAAGGTGACAGTGTGTTGTTGGACCTTAGTGGCCTTGGCTGTTGCTGTTTCTTCTATTTTTCCCTTGCTACTGCCATGACAGGGCCTGCCTTGGTGTGTATGGGGGAAAGTAAAGTGTTTTTCCCTACTGGGTTCTCAAGACTGAATAATGAACACTTCTGTGACTCTGTGGGGATCCTGCCCCAAACAAGTAATTCTGGGACACCAGATGTCCCACAGCTCAACTCAGTTCTGATGCTCAGCAGTGAGGCAAAACCCGCAAGCTAAGAGCTCAGTCCCACAGGACTGCCACCTCACACTCAGCTGCCAACAGCCAACAGTCAGTTCCCGGGTCACCTGCAACTGCTGTCTGACTTGGCTACACAGCAAAGGTTCTCACGACCACTTCTCAGGTTTGATTAATTGGCTAGAGCCTTTCACAGTACTGGAGGAGGCACATCCACCTGCCGGTTGAGTATGTTACCAACAGATCTGATGAAGGATACAGGACCCAGCAGAATGGAGAGAGGCCTAGGGTAGGGTCTGCCAGGGCCCTGAGCTCAGGAGCTTCTGTCCCTTGGGAGCTGGAAGCACCACCTTCCCAGGATGTGGATGTGAGCACCAGTGGGAAGCTCTTCAAATCCTGTACTTTGGGGTCTGTGGTGGGGGCCTTATACCTTATCTTATACAGACATGGTTGATTAACAGCTCCATTGACAGATCCCCCACAGAAAGGGGTGGAGTGAGGCTGAAAGTTCCAGGCCTTGGGTTTGGTTAAGTCTTTTGGTGATCAGTCCCTATCTAGGAGCCCACCCACAGTTGCCTCATCAGAGCAGATGCTCCACTTGCCTGGGATATACTAAGGGACTTAGGAATTCTGTGTCAGGAGCCAGAGCCAGGACCAAATATTAGAATTAAAATATTTTAAAAGCACTTTTATTGCTCAGCAAACCATGTGAGGTTCAAGGGGACTGGAGCAGTGGCTCAGCGGTTGGAACATCTATTTGGCATGTGGGAGGACCCGAGTTTGAAATCCAGCACCATGTATCCATGTACACAACTAAGTGTTGGAGAAAAAAAGGCTGGATGAAAAAATAAATAAAGCATTGATTCTCTCATTCTCTCTCTCCCTCTCTCCCTTTCAAACAAAAATAAAAACAAAACCTCTTTTAAGAATGTGAACTGGGGATCAGTAAACACATTTCTTATTGTTTCATACCTGTCAAGTTTCCTGAATGAAAGGTACATGGAGCAGAGATACTCCAGCTGGTGCCAATCAATTCTCAGTCCTACATAGAGGAGCAGGAATATTCTGTGGGGACAGTCCAAAGCCAAGCTACCTGGTCAGGTTCAGCAGAGAAACCCCCAACCCCAGCCAACCCACAGCATCATGAGCAGTGTAAACAACTCTGATCTTAAGCTGCTGAGTTTGGGGGTCATTTGTTACGTGGTAGAACAAACTGAAACAGTTACCAACAAGCAAGTTACTAAGGAACAATGATCAATAACCAATAAATTCTTTAAACCATGAAAATACTTTCTACCTTGCTAATTACCTAAGCAATGAAAATTCATGCAGTGAAACAGTGCATAGTTAATTATACGTATTCTGGGCATATTCAGACACTTGGACCCCGGCTCTGTTATTTTCTCATTGCAAGACCTTGAACATGTGACCTGTCGGCTCTGAGCCTCAATCTCCTTATCTGTACAATAAGATAATAAGAGTGTTTAGCTCAAAGGCTGCCTTCAAAATTTGCAGTAGCTTAACATTGTGCCTATTAAGCATTAACCACACAATAAGTGAGAAAATTTTTATAAACCTATAAGATGTCAAAGAGGTTAACACATTGGTGGTTAAAAGTATGATGAATGGTCTTTATAAAAATAAAGAGTAGTCTTTGAAAGTAGTGGCAGTGAGAGTACCACATGTATATGTAAGTTATGGTCAAGGTCAGAAAACAAAGTAAACGCATTCTAGACATTTTGCACAACAAAACCAGAGCATAAGTTAGATAAAATTACAGAGATCATGGGTTTTAGGCTTAGTGGTGAGTTGCTCTCAGCTCCACAGATTTGTCACTTCTGAGCTATGTAATGATAAGCAACAGATCAAAATCACTACATTGATTTTCTAGTTTTAAATAGGGAAAATGCATACATCTTCCATACAAAGAGTTAAGTGTGATGCTGCCCAGAAAGCAAATGGCTCTTTCCCTGGCACAAGCTGGGTATAAATGAAGGACTGTTCCCTCCCCTGGTTTCCCAAAGTTAGCAGACTATTTTCCTTTGGGGCTTTCCTTTCTTCAATGACTGCTTCCATTGTGCTAAAGTAATGAGTCCATGAAGATAAATATTTTTCCACTGATATGAAAATATCAGTGATTTGTCTTTTTTTTAAGAGGAAAAATGACAGCTGTCATATCAAACATTCTCCTTATTTGCCCCTTCTGCTCTGCTTTGTGGACACCGTTGCTGTGAAGTAGAAGTGATTATTGTTACCCTACAACCTAGAACCACATCTTCTATAAGATAATAAAATAATGAACGCAACAATGCTCTTTTCTTCAAAGGGACCTGTTTTCAGTGAAAATGTGAGCTGAGTCCTACAATCTGCATCGTGTCCTTTGCAATTGCCCTTGTTTCCTTAACTGCTGCCCAAGTACCCTTGAAAGTCCCCATGGTGTCATTGCCTTTCCAAGCTGGCCCACACAAGGGACCTTAATTTCTGAATCACTCATTGAGGAGTTAACTAAATAAAAACCAATGTGTTTGTGACACTTTGAAGTGTTTATTCGGGTGTATGCCAGCTGTCCAAGCAGATATTGGGCTCAAATTGATTTTAATGACAATGTTAGGTTTGGATTTATGTTATGTTCACTGGAATTTACTTATCTAATTCAATATTTATTAGAATGAAAATAAGTCAAGTGAACAAATTGCTTATTTTTCTAGTGGAAGTCTCTGTCTCTTCTTCAAAGATAAAAAGTTTTCTCACTTATTTCTCTGAAAATATTCTCATTTAAATTTTTATTGGCAAGAAAATTTCCCAAGCAATTTTCTTGTTAATCCATTAATGAACACGCGTCTGACAGATGGAGCTCTTCTTGCGATGAATGTTATTTTTGCCTACAAGTAATATCAAGACTTGTCTATTCTCAAGACAAAATGTTCTTGTTGCTGACTTGGGCTGATAACCTCCTGACTTCTTTCATCACTAGATTTCTTACAAGAGTGGCCTCTAACCCCTCCTTGCCCTTGGATTTGGTCGTAAGCTGAATGGTGCTCCATCTTCAATTGAGTTAGCTCTACTTGGGGTCCAGATGGATTTGTACGATCAAGAAAAAGGCTCTCGGTAGTTCTAAAATGACATATAACAATAATGTATTTCAAGTAGAGACAGGTGCATGATTTTACTCCCCACCCAAGGAAAGTCCCACCCTAGAGTCAGGAGCTCCTCAGACTGTACTTTGCACAAATTTAGCATCCACGGGTCTCCAGGATACTCTCACAGCAGCAGCAGCTACCAAATATACTAGAATAAATGTATTCTTTCTTATCTCATTTTCTTTTTCATTTGAAACATTTCAAACATATAGAAAACAAAGACAACTAAAAAAGCACACAAATGCTTACAATCCAGCTTTATTAAATCAACATTTTCCATATTTTTATTCTTTTTTAAGGAAATAATACATGTCAAATGTAAATGAAGTCCACCGTATGCTCTTAGATTCTATTTTTTGCCTTTTATAGGTAATTTAGTTTATGAATCTGGTATTTTTAATGTTCATGTTTTTTGTGTGTATAAATATAAATATGTATATACAAATATGTAGATACATAACCATGAACTTTGCATGGTTTCAAAATTTGTGTTGTATTACTCTATATGAGTTGCTTAGCATTACATAGTTTTAGATTAATACATGAAACTCATTTCTAATCCTATATGATATTTCAGTGCTATGTGGTATTGCTATGTGGTTTGAACACATAAAAATTAGTATGCCCATTTTCTTGTTGCTGGGGATTTTAATAACATTAGGTTTCTGTTTACACCGACAACGCTGCTGAGAACATTTTTGTGATCATCTCCCCCTATGTAGCATGAGAATTTCTCTAGGTTATATTCCTAGAAATGAAATTATTAGCATTTATTATAAACAACCACACCTCTAAGAACTGAAGAATTCTTTAAAGCCGTTGTATGAATCTCCCCTGCCCCCAGCAGAATTTGATTTCTATGGTTCTTCAACCATACTTAATGATTCTCAGATTTCTTCTGGCTTCCTCTCCCCCCTCCCCCCGCCCCACCCACAGCTTTATGCTTATGATTCAGTAGCTTTATGTATTTGCAATTAACACCTCTCTGATTATAATGATATTCAGCATCTTTATTATCAACCAATTTGGATTTCCTTTGTATACTTATCATATCCTTTGCCTATTTTTCCTTAGGATTTTAAAACAAATATTTCAGGAATTCTTGGTATTAATACCACTTCTAGTCTGTGCTGGACTCTTTTTCATTTTATATTGGTAAAACTGCCAATATTGGGAGTGTCAACAAAGATAGTACATTTTGTCCTATTTTCTCTGTTCCTCTTCCCTATTTCTATTTGCCCTTAAAAAAATGAATGGAGAAGGAGAGATGACTCAAATAAAACCACCGATTTGTATTTGCCACCTTTGTCCTTGCCTTCCTTCTGACTCATGAAACTTAAGAATACCTCCAAGGTCCCTGTAACAGCCTCTGGCTGAATGTAATGATTTCAAATGGCAGAGAAATAAGCCAGGCAGAGAAAGAGAAATAACTGCAAGCTCTTCTTGATATATGGAATCTAAGAAGTTTAACTTATGGAAGCAGAAAGTAGAATGGTTGTTCCCAGAGACTGCATGGGGTGGAGTGGGAGAGGTGGAAAACAGGGAGATGTTGAACAAAGAGGTAAAGATTTCCAATAGACACAATGAACGTCTTTGAGATCTAGTGCATAACATAGTGAACTGTAGTTCACAATGTTTTGTATATTTCAAAACTGGTAAAAGGGTGGATTTTAAATATTTTCATAACAAAAGAAATAATTATGAGATGATGAATAATTAATTAGTTTGATATTAGTCGTTACACAATTTATGCATACACCAAAAACATCACATTCCACCCCATAAATATGGGGTTATACTTTGTCAATTAAAGATAGAATTTTAAATCAAAAATAAGAAGCTAGCCTAGTTTAAAAAAGAAAGACCAAGAATCCCCCAGAAGCACTAACTCTTCTGTCCACCACTATATCATAGAATCAGAAAACAATATGGCAAGAAAGGATCTCTGAGTTCATTTACATGGAACATTTTATGTTCTAAATGAGCCCCCAGGATCCAGAGGTGAGTTTGTTTCACAAAACCAGAAAAACTAGCACTATACAGATTAAAAGTGATACCCATCAAAATTCCAATGACGCCCTTCACAGAATTAGAAAAGGCAAATATGAAATTGATTTGGAAAAATAAGAGACCCAGAATAGCCAAAGCAATCCTTAGCAAGAAAAGTGAAGCAGTAGGTAACATAATACCAGACCTCAAATTATGCTATAGAGCTATAGTAACAAAAACAGCATGGTACTGGCACCAAAACAGACAAGAAAACCAGTGGAATAGAATAGAAGACACTGAAACAAACCCACATAAATACAGTCACCTCATACTCGACAAAGCTTCCAAAAACATAAGTTGGAGAAAGGACAGTGTCTTTAACATATGGTGCTGAGAAAACAGAAATCCATATGTAGTACGATGAAACTCAACCTCTGTCTGTCACCCTTCACAAAACAACTCAAACTGGATCAAAGACCTAGGAATCAGACCAGAAGCCCTGAACTTACTAGAAGAAAATGTAGGCCTAACACTCAGGAACTGACTTCCTTAACAAGACCCCCAAAGTACAAGAAGTAAAAGTAAAAATCAATAAATAAGATGGCATCAATTTGAAAAGCTTCCTCACTGAAAAGGGAACAATCAAAGGCATGGAGAAAGAATCAACAGAATGAGAGAAAGCATTTGCCACCTGCCCTTCAGATAGGGCATTAATAGCCAGGACACACAAAGAACTCAAAACTCATAAACCAAAAACACAAATAATCCAATCAATAAATGGGCAAAAGAAATGGACACTTCTCAAATGAAGAAACAAAAATGGTCAATAAACATATGAAAAAATGTCCAATACCTCTAACAATTAGAGAGATGTAAATTTAAACTACACTGAGATTCCATCTCACTCCAGTCAGAAGAGCAATTGTCAATACAAACAACAATAAATGTTGGTGAAGATGTGGAGAAAAGGGTACACTTATATATTGTTGGTGAGACTGCATAGTGGCACAACCACTCTGGAAAGCATTACAGAGATTCCTCAAAACACTAGGAATGGAACCACCATTTGACTCAGCTGTCTCACTCCTCAGGATATAGCCAAAGGATTTAAAATCAGCATACTACAGCAACACAGCCACATCAATGTTACAGCATCACAATTAACAATAGCTAAGCTATGTAGTCCACCGTGGTGCCCTTCAACAGATGAATGGATAAAGAAAATGTGATATATAGATAGATAGATAGATAGATAGATAGATACACAATGGAGTATTACTCAGCCATAAGGGAGAATGACTTCATGGTATTTGCTGAGAAATGGAGGGAAATGGAGGAGATCATGGTAAGAGAAATAAGCCAATCTCAAAAAGTCAAAGTCAAATGTTTCCTCTGGAAGCTAAAAATAAGAAAAAGATTAGAGAATAGACAAAGGGGAAGGAAAGGGAGGGTGGTGGGATGGGATACAGAATATTCATGGACTGAATCAGACCTAACTTTCCTATGTAATTGTATGAATGTAACATAATGAATCTCATCATTGTGTATATCAATGTCACTAAAAAAAAAAACATTAGCAAACAACAGAAAGATCAGTAGAGTACATGGAAGATAATAGGGTGTGGGAAGAAGGGAGAGGAAGGGGAAATACTGGCAGCTGAATTAGAACAAGTTATACTCCATGCTTTTATAATTTTGTCATTGTACATTCTATTATCCTGTATTCTAAAAGGAACCAATAAAAATGGAAAAGAGGGGGAAAGCATTGGCAAAGAAAAAAAAACTAAGAAAATTTGAATAAATCAATGACAATAAACAGATTGAGGCAAGAATCAAAAAATTCTCACAAAGAAAAACACAGGCCCAGATGGCTTAGCTTATAAACCCTACCAAACATTTGCATAGTAACCCTTCACATCTTCCTTCAGGAAATGGAGGAGGTAACTTCTCAACTCATTCTATCAAGTTAGCATTACTCTGATACCTAGACCAAAGATGTCAGAAGAAATGTAAACAAAAGACCAAGATCTCTTATGAATATAAATGCAGAATTCAGCAAGAAAATGTTATCAAACCAAATGCTGTAACATATTAAAGGGATGATATACATGGTCACATGAGAATTCTCTCAAAAATGAAAACTTGCTTTAGCATATGAAAAATCAACCAATGCAATGTCATATATTAAAATAATAAAGAATAAAAATTACAAAATTATCTCCATTGTTGCACAAAAATATGCTAAATTATGAAAATATGTATTTTTAACAAAGAACAAGAAATAGGGTGAACTTTCTTAGACTGATAAAGGGCATCCACAAGAAAACTTCAAATGGCATTAACCAATGTTGAAAGACTAAAAATTTCTCCTTAAGGTCAGGAACAAGGCAAGTCTGTCTATTCCCATCTCTGCTATTTGTGTAGCATTGTGTTAGATGCCCTAGGTAATTAAATAAGCAACAGGTATCAAGATTGGAAAGGAACGAGTAAAACTATTTTGGTTTATAGATGATATAATCTCGTCATTTATAATTCTTTTCTCTTTTTTTTTTAAGAGAGGACAGTGAGAGAGAGAGAGACAGAGAAACAGAGAGAATCAATTTTTATTGAGTTTTTCACATGGCTTTCTTTGCTCTGACACTTAGTTGTGTACGTGGGTGCTGAGGTTTGAACCTGCGCCCTCACTCATGCCAGGCAAGCTCCTTAACTGTTGAGCCACCGCTCCAGCCAGTCATTTATAATTCTTAAGAAATCCACAAAGATCTTAGAGATAATAAATTTGTTTAACAAAGTTGTAGATAAAAAAAAAACAACAAAAAAATCAGTTGTATCTCTATGCATTAGCCATAAATAATCAAAAAATGAAGCCAATCAAGAAAACCCACCAACGGCTTCTTAATGAAACATGACTCTCTGCCTGACAGCTTGCTACAGAATGAGCTAGGCCCACAAGCAGACAGGTCTGAAGCCCAGGATGTTAGGTCCCTGAAAGCAATGCTCAGCCATCAGTGGACGGGAATTGGATAACTCAGTGTCCTTGCCTCTTTGGCCAACTTGGATGCACGTCCACACTGTTTCCCAGAAGTCTCAGTGGGTATGGCCCCTGGTTGCCCACGTGGTAACCTGCTTAATAACACATCTTAGATCTCTTGCTTTTCTCGCCTTTCCCATGCTCCTCCCCATCACCCTCCTCTGTACACCCCCAGATCACTTCCCAAACAAATGGTTTGCACATCCGTCTTTGTCAAATCGTCTGCTCCAGGGGGAAGCAAACCTGAGGTCCCCCCAGTGCCACACACCTGGCTTTTACCTCTTTGTCAAGCCTGACGATTCCTTTGTAACAACCATGCTGGGCTCCTTTAGAAAGACAGAATTGTGTGGGAGGAAAACACTCAATTGCATTTGTGACTGCTAATTCAAATCTTCTATCAGATCTGTTTGAATTTGTACATGTCACTGTCAAAGCAGATATGAATTTAGGTAAGGAGAGAATGTGTTCTATCTACAGGAGGGAAGGGAGTTGAACAGGGAAAGGAAGCTGTGGCAGTGAGAGGAATGCTCTGATCCTAAGACACACAGATGTCTCAAAGTCAGACAGAAAGAGCTTTTTCTCTTATAAGAAGAGTGGAAAACCGCTGAAAAGAACAGATGTGGGGAACTACAGTAAGCTCACACCAGATCACAGAATATTCTCCCGGGGACCTCCCGCTCCCTAGAATGGGCCCTCACAGGCTCAAGGTGGATAAAGTTCAGGGACCCAGGGGAGGGAGAGAAGATTAACCTAAGTTTATTAGCAAACTCCTTGTTCCAATTTATTGCGGGGACATATGAGTGCAGCTAATCATTTGTAAGGCAAAGACAGAATCTGGGTTTCTGCCTGGCTTTGTCATTGGTAAACAAGAAGGCCATCTGTCCTACCAGAGTCAAATGAGGAAGGCAGGTTCTTGCATTAAGCGGGTTCCTTAATACAAATGAATAAGGGGGTTTTCAAGTCTTCATGGATTTCCAGGAGCTCAGAGCTCAGATAATGGTCAACAGTCTTATCTATTATCTCCTCTCAATTTTATTCACCTGAAAAACCAAAATTGGGACATGATTGATGGTCTTCCAATTTTCTTTAGCAAGGAAAACTTTTCTTAAAAGAAAGCTGATAGGAAGCCGTATAGAGAAAACAGAGACAATTGGAAATCACCTGCTCTGGTGGGAGAGGGCAAGTCGGAGATTTGCTACTGTGCAGGGGGTTCCTGGCCCTCAGCAGCCTGCATCCTTACAATAACAGGCCAGAACTCCTCCACCATGTTAGCAATGGACCAAGATGGCCTGAAGATTCCTTTCAGCTTGCCTGAACTTTAGACAGTTTCTTCTTGACATACTGTTTCTTTGAGCATTTACTTAACAATATTTGGAATTGCAAATTCTATATCTGCCTATTATAAATGTAGATAAATATTTTCCAAGACTCTTGCCAGTTATGTGGTCCAGTAATATTTGTCTCAAGGACGTGGGAGTTAACCCTTCAGAATGCAAGCACTGAAGGAGATAGCTTCCCCATCTTCTAGTCTTTGTGGGATGATGGAAGTGCAAAACATCACTTAGTAAAGGCCGGTGCCCTCATCACTTGGGTCAACCAGTCCCCTAATGTCCTCCCTGATTCGCTCTAGCTCTTAAATTCCTCCTCCTTCTCTTAGAGTGTGATTGCTGTCAATTGCTCCCCTACTGTCTTGAAGACAATCTTCCAAGTTTGCTTAAAGTGCAATTTTTGTTTGGTACAAATTATAGACTAAGCCAGGTGCAGTGACGCACGCCTGTAATCCCAGCGACTCAGGAGGCTGAGATAAGAGAATTGCAAGTTCAAGGCCAGCCTCGGCAACTTAGCAAGGCCCTTATTAACTTAGTAAAACCTGTCTCAAAATAAAGTATAAAAAAGACTAGGGATGTGGCTCAGTGGCTAAGTGCCCCTGGGTTATATCCCTGGTACCAAAAATAAAAAAATAAAAATAAAAATTATAGGTTAAATGTTTTCTTGTTGTTTTACATTCTATAAAAGTTGACAGATCAGTGAAATAAGGTACGAGTCCTAGATTCAGAAGAATCTGCAAATAAAGCCTATGTTAGTTTTGCTCGTTAAAAAAAAAAAAAGCTAGAATTGAATGAAGTGGCTTAGTATGACCAGAGGATCATAAAGATGCTTTCTATCTCTCTCTAGAAGAAGTTTGTCAGTTCATTGCTGCTTTTTGTCACAGTCTCTGGATATGAAATCTCACAGTTCCTCTGTGTCTTGCTACACTAAATGGAAACAGGGAGGTCGAGGTGTTTGCTGTAATATTCTGATCCCACACCCAGGATGAACGTTAGGAATTTCCTTTTGAAGGTTACTTTAGAAATAGGAATATCTATGTTTTTGTAAAATAGGTATAAAAATAGTTCTGTTTGACTGTATGCAAATAGAATATCATTAAGATTAATATTTGTGGCAGACAAGCCTAAACTGGACATGTTCTTTTTGTATGCAAATGGTTCTATTTGGTTTTAGAGAATCATTGTAAATGGAGAGATTGGTTTGTGATGAATGGAAAAAAAGAGAAATTCCATTTGTCAGTATTTACTGGAATCAAAATATGGACAGCTACCCTCACTGGATGAATGGATCCAAAAACTGTGGTACATTTATACCATGGAATTTTACTCAGCAATTAGAAACAATGATATTGCAGCCTTTGAAGGTAAATGGATGGCTATGGAAGAAATTATGCTGAGTAAAATCAGCTTAACCCAGAGAACTAATGGTTGATTGTCTCCACTCATCTGTGGAGGTTGGGACTAGACCCTGGCCAGTGAGAAACTTGGTCTATTATCATGTGTTAAATCCAGATAAGACATAATGCTATACAACAGAATCCTTTTTTTAGAGATATTGTGGGAAGGGGAACGGAGGGATAAGGGTGGGTAATTGGTGGGGGGCACTCCTGGGGGTAATTGTAATATCCAGAATCTATACACATTTGATATTATTTTGTTTAAAACTTGTATGGCTGTTCAAAAATAAAAAAAATAAAAATAAAAAAATAAAAAAATAGGAATATCTAGTGAGCAGGCCCTTTCTCCATTCTTCCACAGAGAGTACATCTACCAGGATACCGATGCCTTAAACATTCCTTTCAACAGCTGCAAGCCCAGCCATCTGAAACAAACAAAAAATGAATGAATGAATGAATGAATCAATCAATCAAAATGAACTGACCAAGCAATGAGCAGCTGAAGTAAAAGGCCCACTGAATTGGGTAGGAGCAGAGGTGGAGTCTTTAGTCTTTTCAAGTATATCTGCAATAAGGCTGGCTTTATTCACTGTTCACTCCTTTGGCCCAGTGCCTCCCTATAAGGACACCTTTGAGAACATTTGCATGTAAATGGCACTCTTCATTTTCTTGTGTTTATCAGCCCCTGGTTGCTTATTCCCCACCTGAAATCTAAGCCTTGCTTTGCAGCACCACAATTGGTTGCTGTGGAAATGATTTTGTTGTCACCAACAGAGGATTAGAACTTCAGGTGCAGAATAAGCAGCAGGAGCAAATGAACTTTTAATAAATGAAGGCTCTGGTTTCATACAAATGTACCTAAGTAGAAGAAAGAGGATTGTCAGGGGAAGGGGAGGGGAGAAAAATCAAATCAGGATAGCTAGGCACTTCCAAATTAGAAAGTATTTAAAAGTGAGAAATCATTCTGTCATGAATTCACAACTTGGAGGTTAAAATAAAAATGCTCCACACATTAGAAGGGAGAGATTAGACTCCTTTGGATTCAGAGACTATAAATGAAAGAGATAGGGGAGGGGAAATAAAAGGACACGGAGGCTAATCCACAGAAACCGTAGCAATTCTGATGCCCAAGATAAGTTACAAAAGTAAAATAAAACTGTTGCCATCAGGGTCAAAATGGTCACTGTCATTTAACAATATCTGGAAAAGTCACTGCCAAGGTCAAGCAGCAACTCCAAATTAAATAATTTCAGTACATTCATAGGGATTTAAGAGCTACACCTCTCCCAATGGGGGAAAAAAAAAACCAGAAAGCAAATGTGAGTTCACTGTAATAACCAGTCCAACCAACAGAGAAGTGGGAGCTACTGGGAGCTCCATGGGCTGGTGAATGGGACAAGGTCAACCACACTAGCTGATCTGAGGACCATGAATCTGCAATGCCCTCCATCTATGCTGCATGACAGACAAGTTCTTGAAGAGATCGAGGGCAGCACATAACATGAGTTTCTTTTCTTCCCTCCATTACTCTCCTCAACAGACGATCTCTCCTTTGCCGGGAATCTTCTAAGAGTGTAAATACCAGCATTGTATAATGGCTGTTGTACCTTCTGCAGGAGCCCTTCGGGGAGCCGCACTGCTGGCACTAGATCACACAGGGGGTGCAGTCACCTCTCCTGGGCACATCACTCTGCACCTGCTTACCTGGAACATTCATCTCTTCCTATTGAGCTGGTGTAAATTCATTCTTTTTTTTTTCCTCCTATTTAAATAAAACTGTAACACTATCATCCACTCAAAGATAAATTGTCAATGCTTACCTGAAGTTCAAAATCATCAGTGAAGCTATATAAAGAGCTGCAAAATGACATTTGAAGCCATCTGCAGATATTGTCAATCAGATATCCAAGGAAAAGGAAATCACTATAATTATTGGCTCCATGCTTGAAACATCCATACTCTTGTCTAAAATTCTACGATCTTCATATGTGAGATTTGTAGAATGGGTTAAAGAGGAGCACTCTGTTAGTTATCAGATAATATTGCTTTGTTAATTTTTGTTTTGTTTCTTAAGGGTGCGGAGGGAATGGGAAATGAGTAAATATGTCTTTGCTCTTTGTGAAAGTCCCTGGTGTTCCTTGGGTCTTCCAGCTTGGCAACCTCCCAATACTCAGAGCATGACAGAAGAAAAAGCTGTGAGCCTCCACCTTTGATTCTGGGCACCCGAAGCTAACGACCCCAGGCTTGGGCTTTTGGCACCTTGTAAGGATAAGTCTGAGCCTAGGGGACAGAAAACTACCAGTCACACTCTACAGGCTGGGTTGGAACAGGTGGAGGAAAAATTGTAGGCAGCAAATCCCACCTGGCCTCTGCCCAGCCTCCAGGGAAACCCGCTTGGGAGCCTCCCCTCACAGAGGCATCCCCACATGGCTCCCCAACACTGAGTATCAGTGTCCTCCCACCCAGGGAGCCTTCCTGAGAACTTGGAGAATAGTTACCCTCAGATGAACTTGGACAGGACTTTGCAATCCTCAAAGAAATTAAAGGCATTTGAGACCAGAGAAGACAAGGGCATCGCAACAGCAAAAGGCAAGGGAGGAAGAGGAGCCGGCTTCCCTGTCTGTCCCAGCATCCTGTTTCTAAGGCAAGGAAAAGGTCATTCCTGAGGTTGGAGGAAATCAGGAAAAAAATCCCCGTGTCCCTGACACCTGATCATGAAGAGCTGCTCAGGGCAGGGGGGATGACAGAAAACTGACAGTTTCTATCCATGTGCAAAAGCAAGTTAAACTCATTTGCAAGGGTCAGTCCACTCCTTTCAAACCGATCCAGGAATTGTATCAAGGACTGCAGTTTCTCGGCTGGCTTATTAGCATTTTAGCAGGGAATGTCAGTCAAATGTGAAATAAGGCTTTGTGTCTTCCTGCCTTCCTCTTTGTGTCCTTTCTGCTGAACATGAGCTTGGAACCGTAGGCCCCTTTCAACAAGAAGCTTCAAGAGTCAATTTTTTATTTATTTATTTATCTGGTTTTTGTTTATCCAACACTTAGTTGTGTATGTGGTGCTGGGGATTGAACCCAGATCCTCACACATGCCAGGCAAATGCGCTACTGCTGAGCCACCTCTCCAGCCCCAAGAGTCAGTTTAAAGAGCAGCTTTTAATGACTAGCTCCCCGTTTTCAATACAAAACCCGTCACTGGGGAAGTTAAACAGTCAACAATGGGTACCAGAAGCACTTCATTTGCTCATTCAACAAATACTTCCCAAGAGCCCAGGGAGGGTGGCCACCATGCCAGGTCCTGGGAACAGGTGAGGACAATAGAAGGTCTGTCTGTGCGGATCCCTATTTGCTCCAGGACAGTGACAGCCACAGAGACACATATCATACATGGGCATTTACTTGAGGATGGATGACCAAGTGCACTAAATGGGGACCAGTCACCAGTGCTGTTCCAGTGCAGGGTGCTCCTAAAAGCTAGAGCATACTCAGATACAATGCAGATCTGGAAATGCAAGACACGGTCCAAGTTCATGGCCCTGTCAGCTACAATCCAGGCAGCACGGCTGTGGGCAAGAGCTCAGACCTCAGAAGCAGAGCCTGATTCTGTTTCCATGAAGATATTGGAGAAGATGTTGAGACTCTTGGGGATCAGTTTCCTAACCTGTGCAATGAGTATAATAGTAAACTCCCTCCCCACATGGAACTCAAGGAATTATCAGAAGAAATTTTCTTAGCACATGGTCAAGTATTAGTTACTGCTTTGATAAAGACATTTCTATTCTCTTCAAAAGACCTGTCAACACTGGTATCCCTAGGAATCAAGATGAAATGCCTGTATTTATTATGCCTCTGACCCCCCTCACTCTGCCCCCACACCTCCACAATCACCCCACTTCCTCAAATCAATGCTTGACTCAAGAACTACCACACTTCTCTTTTCCTTAGTCTTGGACAGCTTATTAAGAATTTGATGCTTTTCTGAGAAAGTAAATTAAAAGAGACACTGAATTAGCTTGACTTTGAAATATAAGGGACAGTCCCATTATAACCCGGGTAACAAGTGATGAGAGGGCACTGTTAGCCCTTACTGACAAAAGCAAAAGAGCAGTAACCATTGGAGATGTGCTTTATTTCCCCCCAGAAGACTTCCTCCATCGGTGTCAAAGGAGATATTTATTTCTGCTGGAAGAGCACTCCATTCCTCTTCCTATGCCCACAAATAAGCAGGGGTGAGCTTGTCAACTTTTCCTTGGAGAGGCCAAGGGGAAACATTTACTGAGAATTACAAAACGACCTGCACTAGCCACGGATCAATCTGCTAATATCAGACCTATTTTGATAGTCTGTTTCCCTCTTTAACCAAAAAGAAATATTTTTGCATACTTTCTTGTTTCTTCTTATACAAACCACTGAAATTATTTTTTTCATCCTCCATCTTTTCTATGATGTAATGCTCTTGTTTAAGAGAAGATGGGGCATAATTGTTGTACAGAATGGTGGTGGTATGTGTGTGTGTCTGTGGTGTGTATGAGATCTCCTTACACATTCACACATGGATAAGATTTAATTGGTAATTATCTCTTTATAAAGAGCTTAAGAGACAAGGACAAGAGATATCCAGAAAAATGATCCTTTGGGGCAAAACTAATCTGACAAATGTTTTCTCTATCTCTCTTCTTTTGTTCTGCATAATTGAAGGCATAACATGTGAACCAGATCTCTTTCCCCACCAGAGCTATTAGTGTCTATGTGGACGAGCTTCTGTCTAGTTTTGATTTGCAGCCCTAACTACAATCTATATGGATTAGCTCTTTATATTTCATCACTCTTCAGAATGGTGACCCATTCTCTAAGGAGCACCAGCCATGGGTATTCTACAGACCCCAAGGACATGCCCAGTAGGTAGAAGGAGCTCAGTGAGCAGGTGTGTTTACCCTGAGTCACCGCAGACTCTGCAGATCTCCCAGTGAACCCACTCTTGGATGTGATTGCTTGCCTACCACTCTGAAGGTGACAAGGTAGGTGTCCACCAACTTCTGAAACGCACAAGTGAAAAGGCAGCTTCAGGGACCTCAGTCACTCCAGAATCCTGGTGACATTCACACAGGCTGGGAAGCACACCACAAGCTGGGGGAATTCACCTCCCCTTGTATCCTCTTCAACTCCACAAATGGTGTCCGATAATCCACACCTCTGGCTCTCCTCTTTGCTTCCCTTTTGATGATACCTGTTCTTATTGAAAAATCTGATATTTTACTATATTTTACTATAGCAATTTTACTATAGTGAAAATATAAGCTTATATTACATTAATCTGACATTCACAATGTCTACTAATGGTAGAATAAAAGCTCTTATTCACTCAATAAAAATTATTACATGCCTCTTAAGTGCCACGCACCATGCTCCCTTCAAGAATTATAAAAACTACATTTTTAGAGTATTCTACAACTTAAAAAAAAATCTTTGCATAATTCCGTTCAGAATACTGACTCACAAGCTAATGGAAATGAGGTCCTTGCTTTGTTTCTTTCATAATGATCATTGTTCTATATTTTGCAAAGGATTTAAAGTCATCAGTTTGACTCAATCAGATTTCCGATGAAATTAGATTTGAAATAGACAAAATGAACATTGTAACTTAACAGTGTCTCTGAGCTAGAAAAAACTCATTGGATCAACAATTCTCTAATAAGTGAAATAAGGAAGAAAAAAATTTAGTGTTATACGTCAAATCAAAAAATACTGAATTTTATATGAACACCTCTTTTGTGTCTGGCAATCTTACGTAAGATCTTATCACATTGAACATAGTATTCAAGAAAAAATTTGTCCACTATTTTCCAATCACTGAGATGCATGCCAAAAATGTCAACTTATGAAAGACATTATCCTGTATTTTTAGAAATGTAGTATGTATTATTTGTTTTTACAGTAACATGCAAAATGATCCACTGAAACATTTATGATGTGTGTTTAAGCTCCCAAAATTGTCACCAGATAATCTTAGCTGAGGAACAAGGAAAGCACCATTTTCTCAGGAATGTCTCAAGAATGCATCAGAATGAAAAGTCTGAATAAGCTAGGTGGTAGACTTTTGTATTAGGCTCAGACCATGTTAACACATGTTTCACAAAATGGTAAACTAGCTGGAAGCTGGCAAAATTTGTGAAGTCAGAGTTTAAGGACCAACGGACACAAGACCAAGGAATCAAATGTCAATAAGTAAAATATTTGATAAGTGGTTTTTTAAAATCAGTTTTCCAATAAAGTGCTCCGTAGGAACTTCCTGAAGCAAACACTGAAAGCATTTGCTAGTTTACGGACTTCTCTTTCCCAGGCATAAGTTCCCTGTAGCAAGCAACCAGGTCCTATTAATTAAATTGTTCTACAATTTCATCCATACTATATGAACACAGGTGGTCTCAGATCACAGGTGCTTTTTGTTTTTCCAAGACACAACTGTTAACTAATAAACTTTCTTTTTTGTTCTTTGTATTTTTGGTAACATTTATTTATATTTTCAAAAAGCATTGTCAAGTTCTGCTTTATGAAGTCACCATGGTCTACAATTTCAAGAATGCAGAATGGAATAATGTAAGGCCTTAGCAATGAGAAGCCTAGGCAAAAAGGAACACCAAATCCAACATAATGCTGACAAGAAATGTAGTATCATAAAAAAGGAAAGATGAATTACTAAGAGGGAAATGGTCTAAAGAGGAAGAGACTGATATTATCTGAGTGATTTTGAGAAAAATTTTGCAGAAAAATGATGACTTTAGAGAGCAGTTAAGTTTGGAGCTTCTAAAGATGAAGGGAAGGGTGTCCCGAGCAGGTGAGTGAGCTAAGCAAAGGAATAGACTCTGTAAGAAACAAAAACTTCTCCACTGCAAAATACAGGTAGAAATTAAAGGCTCAGACAAACATGGGAATTGTAATACAATGGTAGAATTTGAAAGCTAGGCCAAATTTAGCATGTGCTCCTATTTGACGACAAATAACAAATAAGGGATATTTAACTCATAATTTTGTACTGTTTAATGTTTCATAAAGATTAATCTGGCACTGGAGCAGTGGCTCAGCTGTTATAGCATTTGCCTGGCATGCACAAGGATACAGGTTAGAACCCCAGCACCAAAGAATACAGTGAAGTGTTGGAGCAATGAAAGACACATGTAAAACTAAATAAAACTAATTCCCTCTTTTTCTCTCGCTCACTATCCCTCTCTTTAAAAAAAAAATGAATCTGGAGCTGGGTATGGTGCATGCTGTAATCCCGGCAATTCAGAAGGCTGAGGCAAGAGGATCACAAGTTCAAAGCCAGCTTCAGCAACTTAGCGAGTCCCTAAGCAACTTAGCAAGATCCTGCCTCAAAATATAAAGGAGTGGAGATGTGGCTTAGGGCTAAAATTGCCTCTGTGTTCCATTGCCAGTACTAATAATAATAATAATAATAATAATAATAATAATAATAATAAATCTGGAAACTTCACGAAAGAGGAAATGTTTTCTTCTGTTTCTAGAACTATTATTGCATATTGGACAATCTGAAGATGTTTCCACTGCAAATTACCTAAAGATGTAGAGTGAAACATAACAAACTTTTCCTCAATTATACAACTTGCAAGGAAGTAAAGGGAATCCAGAGAGGCCCCAAATCGATGAAGCTGAAGTACTGCTTGAGCACCCCCAAGAAGGTTTCATGCCCCATGGCTGAGCAGGGCATGGGGAAGACTCAGCCCTTGCAAAATGCCAAGCTAGATTTTTCTAGATCAAGCTGGATCAGGCTTTCTATGCATATGCCACCTCTCCTGCATGTGCATAGAAAGCCTGGGAAATTGAGGACAAATCTTTCTGTGAAAGAGCAGAGGAACAACAACAACAACAACAACAAAGAAATATCGATCTGCAGAAGAAGACAATGACAAACAGAACTAAGAACCTAGAAAACACAACCATACCTATGTAAAACCTTGTCATTTAACTGCATGGGATGAGGTCTTCACTGATACTGGTAAAATTTAGGTTTTAAAATATACAATAGGTACGTAAATAGGTAATCATTAAACTAATATTCTACCTTTTCAAATGCTTTAATTTTTTAATTACAGAAAATTTTAAACATATTACAAGTATAATATAAAAATTCTAATCATAATTTCTAGTGGTCAAATATTCAGTGGTCCAAATTACTCTGTTTCATGTTTTTGTTTTGTTTGATTTTGATTTTGCTTAGGGTTGTTTCATTGACCCAAAATACTTTTGATCAATGTGCATCTCAAGGTTTAAATCTATGGTTTCTAAAACCCATTTTCTTTCTCTCCTTAAAATTTATTTATTGAATAAAATGGGATATTCGTCATCTATAGTTTCTCACTCTCTAGAAACAGCTGATGACATTGCTGTAATGTCCTTTCAAGTTTATATTTGTTTTAGGGAGAACATTCTGTGAATGGCCTTGTCTACTTCCTATGAATCACACAGCATCTGGCTGTCTTTTGCTGTGATATTGCAGCCTTTGAAGTAAATGGATGGCGATGGAAGAAATCATGCTGAGTGAAGTTAGCCAAACGCAGAGAGTCAAGGGTTGAATGTTTTACCTCATTTGTGGAGGCTGGAGCTAAACACAGGCTTGGGTGATAGGTAGTCAAACTCATGTATTAGACCCAGCAAAGGCAAAGCAACACAGAATCTAGGACAACCATAGATGTGTGGGTGGGTGAAGGTGGAAGGAAGTGGAGGGTGGTTGGAGAAAAAAGGAGGATAGGGAGGGATCTAAGGAGACATTCAATAATATAACATACTCTTTATCCCCCACCCCTGAGAAGTCAAATGATACTTAAGCAATCATTTAGTTCTGGAAAATTTACAATCATACACACACACACACACACACACACACACACGTGTGTGTGTGTGTGTGTGTGTGTGTGTGTGTGTATGGACATTTATATCTCTTATAGCAATGTAATATAGAAAAATCAAGAAACTCCAGTCAGGACAAAGTGAGGGAAACTATGGTTTAGGACCAAAAGCATAACATAGCGTCACTTTATATGCATTTATGATTGCATGACAACTCAACTCCTTAATAAAAAATTAGAAAAATAAATAATTGTCAGCTTGATTTATTCATTATAAAAGTCATCACTGATCTTTCATTTTGTTGATCACTTCTTGGATTCATTTTTTAATTAATAACCTAACAGATTTCTATGAAAAAGAGAACAGTCAGTCAGCTAAAGGTTTTCATTGCTGAGATACAGTGCATACAGTAAGGTCAAGTTATTGTTTTATCAGCATGGTATTGGTATCAAAACAGAACCGAAGACCAGTGGAACCGAATAGAAGATCCTGAGACAAACCCCCATATCTTTAACTATTTGATATTTGATAAAAGGGGCAAAAGTATAGTGTGGAAGAAAGATAGCCTGTTCAACAAATGGTGTTGGACAAACTGGACTGCCATTTGTAGACAACTGAAGCTAGATCCTTATCTTTCGCCCTGCACAAAAATTAAATCAAAATGGATCAAAGACCTGGATATTAAGCCTACAACTTTAAATTTATTAGAAAAAGAAGTCTGGTCAACACTACACCTTATAGGAGTCGGCCGCTTCTTCCTTAATAGAACTCCTATGGCGCATGCTGTAAAATCAAAATTAAATGAATGGGATGCAATTAAACTAAAAAGCTTCTGCACGGCTAAAGATTTAGTTGAGAGCATCAACAGAGAACCCACAGAATGGGAGAAAATTTTTGCCTGCTACACCTCGGACAGAGGGCTAATAC
>PVKS010001946.1:95813-128039 GCA_004027875.1 Aplodontia rufa
AAAATCCAAACTCACAAAAAATCCAATCGATAAATGGGCTAAAGATCTTAAAAGAAACTTCTCTCCAGTCGAAGTTCAGAAAGCCCATAAATATATGAGAAAATGCTCTACATCATTAGCTATAAGAGAAATGCAAATCAAAACTTCAATGAGATACCACCTCACTCCTGTTAGAGTGGCAAAAATGAAAAATACAAACGACGACAGATGCTGGAGGGGCTGTGGGAGAAGAGGAACACTACTACACTGCTGGTGGGACTGCAAACTGGTTCAGCCACTATGGAAAGCAGTATGGAGAATCCTCAAAAAATTAAGGATGGAACCACCTTACGACCCAGCTATCCCACTCCTGGGAATTTTCCCAGAAGATTTAGAATCAGCGCATTATAGTGATGTGGCTTCATCAATGTTTATAGCAGCTCAATTTACTATAGCTAGATTATGGAATCAACCCAGATGCCCCTCACTTGATGAGTGGATACAAAAGCTTTGGTTCATATAGACTATGGAATACTACTCGGCCATCAGAGAAGACGATATTATAGCTTTCGAAGTCAAATGGATGGAGATGGACAGAATTATGCTTAGTGAAGTCTCCCAAGCTCAGAGACTTAAGGGCCGAATGGTTTCTCTCATCTGTTGATACTAGAATTTATGTTGAAGCAGTAGGACAGATGGCTGACCTAACAAAGCCTCAACTTGAATGACTTTCAGTGCAACAGGGGTGAAAGCTCCCTAGGTAACTTGGAGGTGGTGGGAAGGGGATGGGGAGGGGGAAGGGTATATGAAGAACTCATAGGAGTCTGGTGATTGGGAAGACAGGGGAAACATCCTAGAAGCCGATGTTATTCCTACACTAGATACCCATTTAACACATGAGTTCTTCTGGGGGAAACGGCAATAGAAGAAACCCATAGTAGCTTATCTGTGCATTAGCATCACCCCTGGTTAACAAAGTTTACACATATTGATTGCTACTGTTTTGACAGTATTTCCCCCTCTTCTGTATCCTGTATCGCTATATACTTCTAATAAATGTGAAAAAAAATTTTTAAAAAATGGGGCTAATTTTAGGGTTGTTGTCAGCATTAAATGAGATAATACCTACAAGGTGCTAAGAACAATGTCTAACGCAAAGAAAGCTAATGAGAATTAGCCATTATTATTATTCAGCTACACAAATAATTTATTAGATGTCTACCATGTGCTAGTCTCTGTACCAAACCCTGAAATACCTTTGTGACTTTTACATTTTTGTTTGTTTCTTGTCTACAAACAGTGTGTTACAGTTTGGTATGTTGTCCCAAGTATGCAATCCTAGATGCTCAGGAAGCTGAGGCAGGATATTCATGAGTTCAAGACCAGCCTCAGCAACTTTGTGAGACCCTATCTCAAAATAAAAATTAAAAAAAGGCTGGAGATGTAGTTCAGTGGTAGAGTGTACCTGGGTTCCATTCCCAGAACTGCAAATAGAACAAGTTAATCTTGAAAAAAATGCCACTTGGAGTCGGAGGGCATTTTAATTTGGAAAAGAATAAGATGTAAATGAAATTGTTACTTAAGGCCTTGCCTTTAAGTTGTTGAGTTCCTGTGCCAGGTTTTATAGAGTTCATTTCTGCATGTTAAAACCATACTGATATTCAGAGATTCAAACACGGCTGATTGGACTTTTCTGTCCAATTGGTGCATTTCCTCAGTGCAAACTACTTTGGTTCTTACTAATATTTATGAATATAATAAAATCTATGCATCATAATGCATGTGAAAAAAGTTATTGTTTTATTATTTCCCTTTATTTGCTTTCTTTATCAGTTTCCTTAACAATATGTTGGTTTCTAGAATCTTCCAAAGGTAGCCCAAGAAATTTCTCTGAGGTATAATGCATCCCATTAAAGTATATGATTATATTTTTGATGTTTCTAGAATTTTTATTTTATGTTTTGATGGATTGCTTGTTTTGGGTAAAATAAAATATTCTACACTCATCTGCTATATTACCTTCCAAAATCTGAAATCAATAACTTTTCCATATAATTTAGAGGCCAGTATCTGGACCTTAGGAGTGTATATTGCCATTTTTTTGCTTCTTGGCCTTTTCAGTGGGAAGTTAGAATATACATACATTTTTATGCATAAAATGAGTTCATGCTGATGTTTTTTTAATTCAACTTTAGAATTCCATGTATTTTTGCATGATTTTGATTGCTTTGTTTTGCATTCAATGCAAAAATGACTGGCTACTAATAAACATTTGGAATTTTATAAACATACAAATATAAAGAAAGGTGAATGAAGGACAAAGACTATAGATTGTAAAATCATTGAGAATATTGTTCCCTAAGTGTTTCTCAGTATTTTATCCCATGCTGAGGTTTAACAAGAATAAGACTTTCCTGTTTTTATTTTACTACCTTAATACTTCAAAATAAATTATTTATTTTGATGCAAAAATAAAAATATTGTTTAAGAAAATACCATTTGAGATGTAATACAATGTAAATTTTAGTCCAATATACAGATTTAAACCATGGATCTGCATACTTGGGGCAAGTTTTCCCGTCTTAGTTTGTGAAAGGCCTTTGTTTCCACACTTTTTTAAATCAAGTGTACTTTCAGTAGAAACTTCAAAGTGTATATATTTAATATATTTATTTAATTTATACTATAATATTAATTTAGTACAGAAAATGAAAATATGAAATAAACAAGGCACCACGAAAATAAATAAATAAATAAGCAATAGTTCTATTGGTATCTAAGGAGAAGAGCATGTAAATTCATTTTTGAGCAACAAACATTACATCAGGGAGCCCTCCTGAGTTTTTGCTATAACATACGCATGTGACAACCAAGATGAACAATATAGAACATTTTGAAAACAACAAAAACAATGATAAAAGATCTATAAGGAGATAGACTGTGAAGTTTGGAAGAGGGGGATAAGGCACACAGATACAAAAGGAACAGCAGGAGCCAGAATGACATCATTAAGACAGATAACAATTCCCATGAGAGGAGCTCAGCAAGGTCCAATGAGAAAAAAAGAAACAAGTGTGAGAATTAATTTTCCATTAGATTTGGTACCTTCAACATCACTACTTTGTTTTTCTTCTTCTTCAAGAGAAAGTAATTCCCAGATGGTTTTCAATGTAATAATCAGGAAGGGGGAAATCAGAGGCAGATATTTCTTTGAAGTAGTTTAGCAGTGATAGGAAAAAAGGAAATGCAGACAGGTTTGATTTTACTTGATGATGGAAAGAAGCTGAACGAGACTTCGTCAGATCTTTAGACTTAAGAATGACCCAGTGGGATACGCAAATTAAAGATAGGAAAAATAAAACACAGTTACTGATGGAGCATTGATAAAATACATTTATTTTATGTTTCAAATTATCATTCATGTTTTCACATCAGACTTTTAAGAAGAAAAGGTGTGCTGCTGATAAGTTTTTATATTATTATGGGAAATGTTCCTTTTTATTAATGCATTTTAACTATGCATATTCATGGAATTCAATGAGGGATCTCAACACATCCTGGAGATTTTAATACACCTTAAGGATTTTACAATCATGGCAGCCATGTATTCACTTGTACTTCATCACTGAGTCCTAGGAAGGGTGCACAGGTTGAGAAGGTAGCTTCTCTGAGTTCAGGGGCAGTGGGACCTGGGTTCCTTCTCACCTGCTCCCCTTTTGTCAGGTACTCAGTGGTCTGAACTAAGTGCATGCAATATCTGGAGACTTGAGACCCAGGTTGGGAGGGATTCCCTGCAGCACAGGGTTGGCTGGGAGCATGGAGTGCATGCTCAGTCCTGGTCTGAAGGTGCATCCTTTGTCAGGAGGACCAGCTTCTATCCCTGGTGCAGAGCCTTTGTGAGGACTTCTTCCTCATGAAGTCTATTCTGTGTTCTCTGCTGGTGCATTATAAATCCTGCAGCTTGTACACGGAAATCCTAATGGAAACCTTCTACAATGATTAAGCAGAATAGATATTACAGGTATTTGTTCACAAAATTAACTATCTTTCATTGTTTTCACTTTCCAGTGCTTAAAAACGGAACATTTATATCAGCCCAAGGGTTGGGAGTGGGGGTGGAGAATATACATATATATCGCCTTAAATGCAAGTCCAAAATACAGGCCCCAAAGATAAAGACTTGGAGATTTGGACAAAAAAATGAAATACATTAATTAAATCATTGGCATTTTGGACTCAAAGTAAGAAACATAGTTTAATCATAAAATCCCTGTACAGCAAATATTAATGGAATGTATGCTGCGACAAATGATGCAAGGAATTATGAATAGGATAATTTTATGTGAAATATAGAGAAGCAAACAAATATAGATATTTAGAGAATGGAATATATGACAGGCTAGTGATAAGGCAATTTAATTGGGAATAAATTAAATCTAGAATTAACAAACCTTACCCATGTATATTTGAAAGAGGAAGATAATGTTGTGTGCTGTGAGCCTGCCTTTTATATTTTCATAGCTATAGTAATTTTAATTGTTTTCCCAGTGCTGCATACTCAGGCAGCATGGTTCTGCAATTGGCATCCCCAGGGTTTAAACTTAAAACCTTGAAATAAGGGTTCTATTGATTACAAGGGTTAGAAAGTCAGCCCACACAATCTTAAACATAAAAGGACTGGATTATGAGATTTAGCAGGATGGGCTAGGTCATACGATCCTTTCAGAAACTCAAAGAACAAACTCGTTCACTCCTCTTGTTCCCTTCCTCTCTTGCCTTCTCTCTGCCTTGGACTCTGTTGTTCTCCATACCTTGGGGCCATTCAGTCCCCCAGTAAGAAGCTTCTACTCCCCGCTTCTGAGAGGCAAGAGAAGGAACAGAGACCAGTCCACTCCAGGCAACAGTCCTGCTGGTTTCAGCTTCATGACTACCTGTGAGCCAACCTCCAGGATCAGGTGGCTGCATCACCACTGACCAGGGGATGAAATGTGGTCACTTATTACATAATATTTTCCCCTAATACTATAAACCCCTATTAAGCAGTTTAATAAGAAGTAGGTTACTCATCATTTCTGAGTAGTGGCATAAGTCAATGTCTTTTTTTTTTTAAGAGAAGGACAGTGAGAGAGAAAGAGAGACAGAAAGAGAGAGAGAATCAATTTTTATTGAGTTTTTCACATTGGCTTTCATTGCTCCAACACTTAGTTATGTATGTGGGTGTTGGAGTTTGAACCCGTGTACTTGTGCATGCCGGGCAAGCACTATAACCACAGAGCCACCGCTCCAGCCCCTTATCAATGTCTTTTGGTAGCCTAGTAAGATGGAGTACTCTGGTGTTTTGAGAAATTATCTGCTTCAGAGGTAGTAGAATTTATTTGCCTGGCCTCCTTTGCAGCTATGGTACAGTACAATGACCATCATTCCACTTTTCCCAGGATTCAGGCATTTCCTAGAATTCTTAACTTTCATAACTTTATCAACCTTAAACTTTTAAACTTATCAACTTCAAAATTGGTACAATCCTAAACAAACCAGGGCAGTTGGTCACCCAGAGAGCCACTTTTACCTCTCACACATGCTCATGGAACTCTGTGTCTGAGGTGACTGATTTGTAGAAAGGATGGTGTGGAGAGTCAGCTCCCTTAGGCAACAGAGGCCAGGCCTCCAGGGGTGCTGTCCTGGCCAGGCCTCCAGAGATCCTGTCCTGTGCAGGGCTGGAGGCCGGAGATCTGCACCAGCACCTGTGATCCCACTGTCATCTTCCGGAAATATTCTGGCTACCATGCCATTAAGTCTAGGTCTCCAGCCACCACAGATATTCCATGAACCATCAAATGTCCTTTAGTGCATTTCTTTTCTTCATAATAGAGAAACAAGTTCTGATTTTTGCAACAAAAATCATGATCAATATACTATTAAATTTGGAAAATCAGTTCATCTGCACCTCAATTTCATCATCTGCAATTTGAGAGTAAGAACACATGCCCTAGTTATGTTGCAAAGTTTCTGTGAGTCTCCACAGGGATGATATATGTGAAAATACAATGCACTCTAAAATTCTGTAAATATGTAATTATTAAAGAATTCACTAGACACAGTGAAAAAGTTATTCAAGAATTCTGAAGAATAAATGTTTTAACTTCTTTGCAAAATGGATCTTGAATACATTCTTTGGTTGCCTGGGTAACACAGTGCAACCCGCTAAATAGGTTTTGGTATTTTGACTGCATCATTACTTGTAAACTTATCCTCAAAGAATAAGATATACTTAGGAACAAAAGGGGAAGTGTATTACTCTATGTTAAAGCTTCTAGAATAATCCCTGACTCGGATAAAAAGCACCACATGTGCTGCCATTTCTTTATGAGATGGTGGCTTGTGAATTGGCATCTTATTAAAACTGTTCCCTCATTTCCAAAACTGGGTCAGTATATCCTCATTAGAACAGTAGGATTAAAACCCTGCTGTGAGCCCCATGTCTAGTACACTGCCTTTCCTAACAGGTTCTTAGCCAGCGTTGGTTCCCTTCCCTTTCTTCAGAATTAAAGCAACAGCTTCTCAGCTCAGCCACTAGCAGCAGCATCTCCTCGCCCACTTTTATCTTCACACCTTCACTAGATCAGTCCCCTTAAAACAGCTCTGAGCACGTCACTCACTGGATCAAACATCATGAGTGGCATATCCCTGTATTTCAAATACAAACAGACTCCCCAATCTGGAATTTAAGACCACTCAACTTCCCTCTCCAGACTCTCAGGAGCTCTCCCCAACATCAGGCTCATTATCCCGAACGAAACCAAGGTCTGGCGGCACATAGGCATCTGTCACACGACGTGACATTTCCTATACTTCACTTGTCTGAAATTGTTTCTCCTTCTGGTTTCTCTTAGTCAAAAATGTGCCTATCCCTCAAAGGCAAGTCCAAACCAGCAAACATGTAGAGATCTCAGTCATCTACCTAGAACATGACATGGCAGGGGTCACCACCCCTCTGCACTGTCCAGTCCTTTAGTAACATGTACACATATTCATTCTCCTATTAACATGTGAGCCTTGACATTAAACTTTACTCTATTGATCATTATTAGGACCTCAAAATTCACACACAACAAAACTCAAATTTTGCTATTTTCTACCTCATTTAGCTTGGAAAAAAA
Source organism: Aplodontia rufa (assembly GCA_004027875.1). Classification (NCBI taxonomy): domain Eukaryota; kingdom Metazoa; phylum Chordata; class Mammalia; order Rodentia; family Aplodontiidae; genus Aplodontia; species Aplodontia rufa. The sequence goes on from PVKS010001946.1 coordinate 102,950, forward strand.
TGTAATTACTTTGAATTTCACTTTTCTTTACAATACAATAACTATTTGTATTTTACAAGTTTCTTATGAAAGATACTTTACAGTATGCAATATAATCTCAATATAAACCACTCTATGTAAAAGGGATAGATTTTTTTAAAGATGCTTTAATGAATAATTAGGTGATATTTGCCTTACAAGAGCATGGCAGCTGCAGGGAGGTTCTGCATGAGTGATCAGGTCTGGTCAGAACCAGGTGCTTGAAGAACATGCACAGAGACAGCATTCATTCATTCATTTATTCACTGAGACCTTCATTCTTTCAATAGCCACTTGTTCATAGAAATCAATATTCATCCAAGTGTTATGTAAAAAGATTATCAAACCTACACTTTAGAAAACTAGAATTTTCTACCATAACCTGAGGATTGAAATTCAGAAACTTGTGCTTCTCCAGTATAGATCACCTCCCTTAGTTTAGAAGAAATGACTAGATAGATAAAGGGGGAGTGCTAAATATTGCCATTTATCAACAGATAGGAGTGATTGCTTCGTAAACATTGACTCTATTGTTACAACAGATCTGCAAATTGGTACAAATATCTTTATTTTTCAAAAGATGAAACAATGTGGGCACTTCTATAGCTTGTGTGGTTATATCAGCTGAGGTCTGAGGATGAGGCCATTGCCTCCAGGGATGGACTGCTTCCTTTCTACTGTGCTGCTTTTGAAAGTGTGTCCCAGTTTTGCAGAATCAGAGAAGTCAGGAATCTAAAGATGCCACTTCCTTATTTTATATTATGAGAAAAATAAGTTCTAGTGAAATTTACAGAGCTGCCCAAGGTCTTCCTTTAGCAGGTAAAACTCCAAAATAACAGGGCCGTCCCACAGGGAGTAAGAACATTGGCATACGGGTAAATAATAAACTGATGGCTGGATCCACTCATCCTCTCTCTAATGCACATGACCCGTTTGCTGACCTAGCTGTCTGTATTGTCACATAAGCCATCATCCATTATTTGCATACACACAGGAAGACACAAAGGCGCTTCCACCTGCGTAGATCACGGAGCCCGGTGACCTCACCCTGCACTAGGACATCCCACCTGCAAGGCCCTCTAAAAGATAAATACAGGATCCATCTGCACCTGACAAAGCTTTTAGTGGCTTGACCTTTGTAAAGTAGAGCTTAACTTTCTCTTTTAGCCTTTCCCTAAGAGGCCTTTCCACTAGACTTGGAAGAATTATTCATTTGAAGGCTTAAGACTCCTATGGCCTCAACAGTAGTTAGGTTTTGAAATGTTTAAATATGAGCAATAGGTGAAGAGTGCGACTGGAAAAGCTGGCCATTTGATGTTTTAAAAGGAGACTGGAAGTTGTTTCTGGTCATGCTCCCCAGCTGCTCCCGTAACACTAGGCCATCTCATCAGAGCCTCTCTCTACTTAACTGGGTAATGACAGGGAGCCACTTAACCAGTAGGAATCGTTTTATTACGGCTTTCTTCCCTCCATCCCTAACCTGAGGATTGCAAGTCAATGCAGACCTCTCCTGCAACGCAGACCATCTCCCTGGTCCGCAGGGAGTGATTACATAGAAAATTTCCTATCATTTCAGAATTACCAGCAAATTTCTTATTTAGACTATTGGGTGGAAGTTAAAGACACCTCGTAAAGTAATTGACACACTTTCCCAAACTGGAATGTTCATGAACAAAAGTTTCCATCAAAGATGAGGAGACCCGATAAAGCCTACCTACATATTTATTATTTTCAAATAAGGAAATTTAGCAACTCAATTGCAAAATCTTATCTTAGGTGTGTTTGACTTGTCAGATACTTGCAGTGGTTTTTCAAGGAAAAAAAAAAGAAAGAAAGAAAGAACTAGTCTTTCCCAAAGGCTAATAGCTGCTCAGAGCTCTGAAATGGCCTTTTTTGTTGTTGTTGTTTGTTTCTACATATAAAGATTTAAAAAATAATTAGACACAAAGCACCCTATTAGACATGAATGAGAGATGATTGATTAGTGAGTAATTAGTAGAAGGGGCAGTGCCATGATTCATAAAACCCATTTCAAGAATTTTTTAATGTGACAACACAATATATCAAGGAGAAATAATTGGTACATGCCCAGGCACCATGGAGCAATACTACACATTGAGGCACTAAATTTTTTCACCAGCAAATTCTTTGTAATGCCTTATACAACACAGCGTTGGGGGCATGGGTTCTGGACTCGGAAAGTTTATGTTGGATTCCGGACTTGAACTGTGACCCAGAGGCGATGTGATGACTTGCTGTGGTGCATTTTCCTTACCAGCTGTACAGGAAAGAAATAGTCCCATAACCCCTGGGGTTCTGATATAAGAGTCTCCAAGGGCTACTTGAAAGAAGAACCACAGATTGGGAGGCTTAAAACAGGAGAAATATACTCTCTCGCAGTTCTCAAGGACTGAAGTCAGAAGCAAAGGTGTTGACTGGACCACTCAGGGATGATCCTTCTTTTCCTCTTCCAGCCTCAGTGGCCTCAGATGCTCCTTAGCCCGTGGGTCACCTCTTCTATCGCTGCTGTCTTATTCACAGGCTGTTTTTCTTGTGTATCTGCTTCCTTGTCCATTTTCCTGTAGCTGACTTGCAAAGACACTAGTTGTGTCAGACTGTGGGCATCCCACACCCCAACATGACCTTCATCTTAACTAATTGATTCACATCCACTGTTTCCAAATCAAGACTCATTCTAAGGTACCAGGAGCTAAGACTTCAACATTTATATCTGGGGGACAGGATTCAACCCCTAACATTTCGTTAACATCTGAAGCTGGGAATTAGAGAAGTTAGCATGGCCAGAAATCAGTGACTTCTAGATCCAACTATCATGTGTGCCTTGAACCCTAAGTTTAAGCTATGGAGATGTAGAAAGAGATTGTGTGCAGCTCCTATGGAAGAAGTCTACGTTGCCATACATGTAGATTAGCTTACTCTGCTTATCGCACAAAGGAGAGGGAGAAACCTATCAAATAAAGAAGAAAAACCTTAAATTATTCCTTTGGTTTTTTCTGTTCCAGCTCTGCTAAGAGTGCTTTTGATCCTGAGAAAATTCTTTTTATGCATGGGCTGGGTCACCTGTGGGGTTCTTTTCGAGCCCAGCATTTTATGATTGTGGTACAACTACTAACAGGCGTGTCCACGGATTTCCAAACTAAGTCATGTTTAATCTTTTTCCCTGATTTTGGTTACCTTATTGTTCTTTTTCAAAACTGCCTTAAATTATATGTAAGCAATTGTATTCTATATATTTGACCTCAATAGAATTATGCCCTCATTGATGTTTATATTCGAATGACTTCTATGAAAACAAATGGCCTTTGAAGATAATTACTTGTCTTCTTAATGAATAAATTGTAGCAGAGAATTATAAGGCTGCTTTGGGTCAAAATACATACAAAGCTAAAACCCTCAAGTTTAATTTTTTCTACATTATTATATTATAGAACAGATGCTACCTGAAGAATTACGATTTCTACTTATGTGAATAAAATAATGTGTTTTTTTAAAGACATAATCTTGACTTTTATATCTCTTCATGCAAAGGATACAATATTTTCATTTAAAATTTGTTAAGATGAAAACAGATTGAAGCATCTATCACATTTGTTCTACAGGTAAATTCTAAATGTTGTGACTAAATTATGATGAGTTTCTACAAGTTTCTGTATTGCAATTTCAAGCTTGTATTACTTGGTTTTTCATCCAGGAACCTTCCTTTTCTTAAAAAAAAAAGCTAGAAATAAATAACAGGCTTGGAATGCCACTATTTTTCCCAAGACCCTATGATCTCTTCTTTTATATTATTTACATAACTTTGAAATTTCACCTTCTCAAAAAAAAAAAAAAAAAGTGTCCTTAACTGAGTTAAGTTCAATGGCTGTTGCTGACCACTCGCTATTCTTTAGGCAGCATGTGTGAACACTGCCGATACAAATACAATGCATATCCTAGTCTGTCCGGGAGAGAGAGGAAAAAATAAAGAACAACAAAGTCTTAGGTGGCCAATTCCCCAGCTACCGCAAGCTGCATCTAAAACAATTCATTGTCAAGGCCTTAAACTCGTATTTACCAACTTTAGTGTCCAGACCAGAAACACCAACAAACAAATGATACTTTTGCAGATATTAAGGACACAGCTCTGTGGCTGGAATGCTTGCCTGGCATGTGTGAGGACCAGGGGTTCAACCCCCAGTACCACATTCAGAAATAAATGTCCAAGAAACAAAGGCCAGATGAAAAAATAAATAAAATCGATTCTCTTTCTCACTCTCTCACTCCTTCTTTCTATAATAATAATAATAACAATAATAACAATTGAATTGAATAACAAAATATACCACATTTCAAGTCCCAAATGGGTAATACACACACAAACACACAAACATGACAGGATTTCAGAGATGGAACGTATTAATAGGAGGCAGAGCAGTAAAGAAAGCAAAGCTTCAAAGCCTCAGAGTTAAATTTCCACACTGGTGTAACAAAATTTAGGATTGGGTAAGCCTCGGGACAAGAGGAAATAGGGCAACAAAGGCGAGTGGTGGGACAGCAGTAGAGAGTCCAGTCTGGCTCACAGACTGGAGACAGCTTGGCAGAAGTTACAGAGGCAAGGTGTCCCCCAAAGCTCCTGCGTTAATGCAAGAAAGTCATGTGGTGAACTGATTGGATAATGAAAGCTTCAAGCTAAGCGATCCATCCTAGTTTGAATGGACTGACTGGGTGTAAGGCCAGGCAAGTGCAGTGTGTGACTGGAGGAGGCAGGACATTGAGGGGCTGCCCCGGAAGGGTGCATCTTCCCAGTGTCTCCTTCCCTTCTTCTCTGCTTCCTGACCCCACCATGAGCTGAGCTGCTCTCCTGCGCTGGGCCTTCCTTCGTGATGCTCTGCCTCCCGCTGAGCCCAGAACAATGAACTTGGCCATCTATGGACAGAGGCCTCTGAAACCATGAGCCCGAAATAAACTTTCCCTGCTCTAAGTTGTTCTAGTCAGATATTTTAGTCACAGTGATACAAAAACTGACTAACAGGGGGCAGAAGAGGTTTGACCCCTACATGGGGGGAGAAGAGCTGTTAGAGGAATGAAGAGCGTTTCCTAAGAAGCACACCCCAGATGACCCACTTCTCCAGCCACACCCTACCAACTTAGAGTTGCCAGGGAGTTCTCTAAGGGGATTAACTCACTCATTAGAGGGATCAAGGGATGATCTGGTGATGACAGGATATTCTTTATCCATTTATATCAATGAAAGTGAATTCCAGGGAGCATGAGCGAGTACTCTGGTTCTCTCTCTCTCTCTTTAAAGAAAACAACAAGAGAATTGAGCTACCTCCATCTAATACAAGCTCAGTTCGCTGAAGACTGTTGTTGTGGTTTGCCTGTGAGGTGTCCCCAGAAGCTCACATGTGACAGTTCAGGAAGGCTGAGGAGAAATAATTGGGTTAAAAGAGCCTTACCCCAGTCAGTGAGTTGGTCCCCTCATAGGGATGAACTGGCATTGCAGGCTGGTAGGGTGTGGCTGCAGGAGGTGGGTCATTGGGGGCACACCTTTTAGGTATACATTCTGTATCTGAAGTGGACCTCACTCTCTGGGCTTCCACCTTGAGCCCCAAGGAATGGAGCCAGGCCCCTGTGGACTGAGGCCTCTGAAACTGTGAGCCACCAAATAAACATTTCCTCCTAAATTTGCTCTTGGGTCACAGCACTGAAAAAGCTGACTAAGACAAGCATTATATACACATCAAACTCAGTTATTGTAAACACCGTGCTTCCGTAAAAAGTATTTGTGAGACAAGACAATGAACTTTTGGGATCCATGGGGCTCCGTTTGAATCCTGACTCTGCTGATTTCTAGCTTTGTGCTATCTGTGTAATTATATAATCTTTCAAACTGCACTTCCTTCTCTGTCAATCTGGTACAATGTGGACAGGATTGTTGGAGGGTTCAGCAACATCACCAAGACTCCTAACGCATGTGTGGGACAGAGATGAGTCATCTCCAATTATGTAACTGTCTACGCAAAAGGGCTGGACACTGCCCAGCTAGCCAATGAAGGTGGAATGTGTGGTTACCATAAAAAAATCTTCTGAAGAAACAAATATTTTAAAAATTTTACCAAAGAAAGAATTGGTGTTGCACATAATCTTGCCCTGCGAGATCAATACTGCAGTATTTTTTTTGTCCAGGTTTTTTCCTAAGTGTATAATAAGATATTGTTTAAAAGCTACAATGGAAGCTGATGGATTGGTTTAACTTGCATATGTATTTTGGGAATTCTTGAAAGGGTATAAAATAATAGAACTCTATGCCCCTGCAACAGTAAGATGAGCAACATCTCATTTGAGAAAGGAGGCTGGGAAAATAAACCAAACAGAAGAAAGTGAGCCACGCAGAACCCACTTGTGGAAACACAGCTTGTGAAGCACCACGGGGAAAGCATTTGGGTATAGAACAAGGAATAGTGGGTTGAAGAGGAAAGCGGCTTCCATAGTGATAATGTAGTTATTTGTGTGAATCAGAAACCCAGCTTGTGCTACTGACCCCAAGAGTAGAAGACTTGATTTTAGTCCCTGGAGAGTGGAAAAAAGCGTGAGTGGCAGAATGAATAATATTCCAGATCGAAGAGCTGATGATCAAAACCAGAGTCACACATTGTGTGGGAAGAGTGTACTGAGTTTTAAGCCACAGTGCAGGACGCAGACAGGCACTGTGAGCAAGCCAGGGGCGCAGAGGGACTATTCCTGAATGTCCTCACAGGGTTCTGCTGCGCTGTGCAACTGCACTGTTGTGTGTACATGAACAGCGAGAGAGCGCTCTAGGCTGTGGGCGAATCAGCAACAACATTGAGCCATTACCTGCTGTAGGCACCCGACTGGCCCTTAGCTTACAACAAATTGCTCTGAACTGTGTGGCCCCAAAGATATGCTCAGGTCCTGACCCTTGAACCTTTCAATGTTTCCTTATTTGGAAATAAGGTCTTCACAGATGTAACCAGGTTAAGAGAGGTCCTAATGTTAGGGGACAAATGGATGTGAATAGTCGGAACACAAGTTTAGGAGAACAATTCTATAAAATGAGTCCACTGTGCTGACCACACATGCTTTCTTTTCCAAAAAGCAACTTACCTGCAGCACTGCCTCGCCCAAGTGAACGGGCTATGGCACATTTCTCAGCAAACTACCTGCTATCCGCAGAGGAAATCCAGGCCCCAGATAATGTTAATAGGAGGAACAAAGTTGCCCTGAAGGAGGAGACTTTTGTGACCAGATCCTAAAACTCAGAGAGATAAGGATAATTCCTCCTAGCCAGAAAATCTAAATCTGTAAAAATGCATGGTTACAAATCCAATTAGAACTGGTCAGCATGGGTCAAGGTGACCTAAAGGTGCCATGGCAGTAAGGAGTTGAAAGTCTGATGCCATCTTGCTGATAATCAAAAGCCAAGAGGAAGACCTGGCTGGTACTCCCTGGAAAATTCTCTGGGATCCCCAATAAAAGTGGAGTACAAGTGAGGCACCTGGTAATCATGCTTCCTCAGTTTCCCCAGAAGACCCCAGCTCCTTAACAATACAGGTTTTAATTCCAATGACTGATGTCCTTACAAGAAGAGAGAGATTTGGAGACAGACAGGCACACAAGGACAGCTGTGAGAACACAGAGGCAGAGACAGAAGTGCCGAAGCTACCTGTCATGGAGTGGCAGCAACCACCAAAACCTGGGAAGAGGGCTGGAGCGGTGGTTCGGTGGTTACGGTGCTTGCCAGGCATGTGCAAGTACACAAGTTCAAACCCCAGCGCCACGTACCCAACAAAGTCTCAGAGCAATCAAAGGCATATGAAAAACTCAATAAAAAATTGTTCTCTCCCTCTCTCTCTCTCTCTCTCTCTCTCGCCCTTTCTCTTTAAAAGAAGAAGAAAAAACAGTGGGAAGAGGCCATAGCAGCTGCTTCAGAGTGCTCACAGCAGCTGCCCCTGTGCACACCTCAACTTCCGACTTCAACCCTCTGGGACCCGGCGAGAACCTGGGTCTGTTGTTTTAGGATTTTTGTTGATAGAGCTTGCATTTAACTGGTGAAGGGAAGATCAGATAATGGGTATGTAAATCATGATTATGCTACATAACATACTTTTGGCCTTGGTGAAGGGTTTGAATAAAGAGAAGTAGTCACACAGGGCTACTTATACTGCCTCGATACCTTGACCTGGGATGGCGTTGTCCTTGCATTGGGCTTGCAACTGTGAGAGGAAAGAGTTTTCCAAAAGAAGAAACAAGCTCAAAAGTTCAGAACCTTTGAAAAGGAGGAGAAAGATGGAGCGTGGTGTATTTGTGAGTCAGAAACAAGGTCAAGTGGCTGGCATGTGGAGAGGGGAGGTGGAAGGAGATTGAAGAGGAATCTTTGGTTGGGCCACCGAGTTCATAGGTGAGTCTGGCATCTCTATTGAATGCATTGGGACAGCATGGAAATGTTCATGGAGAAGATTTGTGCTCAGCAAGACCATTTGGGCCACAATGTGGAAAGTGGATTCAGGGCACCAAAGAGAACAGAAGAGCCATGCAGAGATATTGCCTGGGAAATTAAGGGAGCCTTGCCTCGAACTGGTTTAGCTGGGCCTGATTTGTGACACCAGCCAGGGAGATGCCCAGGAGTGCTTGGCTAAACAAGCCCAAGCTTGGGAGCCAAGGTGGGGGATGGAGATAAGATTTTAGAGTCAGCAGGGTGAAGTTTGTATTTAATTCATAAGATTAGATGGGAGAAAAGAAGAATATACTAGACTCAGGTTCCAAACAAAGACTCGTGAGATCAAGAAGAGCCAGAAAATAAGAAAAGATAAAAGGAAAATAAAGAGAACATAGAATGGCAGTACAGAGGCACGGTGTGGACATTCAGATAGGAGATGGGTGGTTATCACCCAAAGTACCTTTGGAAAGCTGAGTGCTATTTCTGTCCTTGAGAAGAACAGTTTCAGTAGCGGGCACTGTGAATGTCTCATTGGAAAGGTTGGAGAAGACAAAGAGAGGTGAAGAAGTGGAGGGACAGGGAAAGGCCAGGACCCAGAGACCTCATTTAAAAAATAAATTTTGGGAAGATTTTAGAAAAAGTAAATAATTCATCAGAATTCGAAGATCAGTTCTGGAATCACTGGCCATACAGCCAGAGCCTAAGAGGAAAACTGTACCATTCACCATCCGCTATCCCCCGGCCCATGTTCACCTAGGTTTGTGAAGTTACACAGGCACCCCTACAATATCCTGTCATTTTGTTGCTATTCATTTAACAAAGCCACTCGGCAACAACCTGACATTTCAGAAAGCTTTACCTTTGTGTTTCCCTGCATGATGTAGGTTCTACGTTATTATGGCCCTCAGTTATCTTTTAATATTGCCTATGGGGGCAAACCCTTCTACCAATGAGTAACAAGAGCAGTGATCTTAGGAAAATGCCATATTTCAAGATCTTTGTTGAGAGAGAGGGACAGTGAGAGAGAGAGAGAGAGAGAGAATCAATTATATTTAGTTTTTCATGTGGCTTTCATTGCTCCGACACTTTGTTGTGTACATGATGTTGGTGTTTGAACTCGCATCCTTGTGCATGCCAGGCAAGCGCCGTAACCATTGAGCTACTTTTCCAGCCTCCATGTTTCAAGATTCTAATGACTCATGAAAAAGATGAAGAGTCTCATGAATACAGGAGTACTTCAAGTAGAGACAAAGTATGCAGTGAGGATAGTCTCACACACATCTCCCAAAACCCCCTGCTCATGTTGGGGATCCCAAAGGAGGATCATGAAATACTTGGAGGGGAGAAAAGGGCACCATGACTCCTGTACATCTGAGTGGCACCCACATCTTTGCGATGTTGTCCTGCTTGTTCCCAAGTCTATCTTAGGCTTATTTGTGGTCAGAAGGCTCAGATCAATGCCAACTGGATTAGCCATAACTTCAAGAATTATGACCTCTGAAGAGAGTCTAAACACAGACATCAAAGCCTTTCTTTTTTTTCTGATAATAAAAGATAGATATCATTATTGCCAAAATAGCTTATGCAAACACCAGACATTTATTAAGCTATTTTCATGAATAGTCATTGTTCTGAATACCCTGTGCTTAACAACTTCAACAGCCCTGTGTCATTGGTAATCTCTAGTCACCATCTATAAGGGAGTGGAGGGAGACAAGGATGGGGGTGAAGGAACTTACCTGCAATGGTTAATTTCATGTGGCAACTTCACTGAGCCATGATTTCCAGACATAAACATTATTCTGGTTGTATTTATAAAAGTTCATTTTGATAATTTCACATTTAATTTGGTGGACTTTTAGTAAAGTTGATTGCCACCCATAATATGAGTGGGCCTCATGTAATCTGTTGAAGGACTGAAAAGAAAAATGACTGACCTCCCAGAAGACAACGGGAATTCTGCCAGCACATGATCTTTGGACTTGAACTTCATCATTGGCTCTTTCCTTGGTATCTAACCAGCCAGCCCATCCTGTGGCTTCTGTTCTTGGCAACCTCCATATTGTATGAATCAAGTCCTTAAAAATAAATCTCTTTATATACATAGATGATAGACAATAGATAGATGATAGATTGACAGATAGATAGATAGATGATAGAAAATAGATGATAGATTGACAGATAGATAGATAGAATAGATAGATAGATAGATGATAGATAGGCTTTTTTCACCCATTGTATTGGTTGTCTTTCTTTGGAGAACCCTAATACATTGTCCAAGGTCATATGACTAGTCTATAGTGACTGTGGGATTTTGAACAGGCAGACTCTATCCATCTCTGTCTCTCTTTCTGTCTATATCAGTCTTTCTCTTTCTGTTACACACACACACACACACACACACACACACACACACACACTTCCTTTTTGTAGTATGAATATCTACCCTTCCTCTCCTATGCAGTTAGAGGGTGCTGCTCTCCTCCAGCTGAGGGTTTGCATAGAATGAAGTTTAAGCATGGAAGACTTTGTCCTGGAATGCAGATTGGCTGCCCTCCACAAGGATGCATATTGATTGGAAATGTTTCATTTAGTGCCAGACTAAAAAGTTGTCCATTGGTTCTTGCTCTGAGAGTCCCACTTTCTCTGGAGTTTTCCTTAAATTATGTAAGTCTTCCCATATTTCGCCAATAAATTTCGTTTTCTTGCTTAAGTTTTATCAGAATCTTTCTTCTATTCTTTTCTGGTCTTTGCAACCAGGGAGCCATAGATGACATAGGAATATGTTAAGACTTCTGCATAATAAAGGATTCCCTACAGAACATGACTCCGATGGCTCCATAAATTGTTTTATGGGTATATTAACCAATTCTCTAGAATAGTCCATTCAGAGTGTTTTTACTTTTTCCATCTTCGATATGCCTCTCCCCAGATATTGCGATTATAAACATATAAATGAGAAATAAGGAGAGTTACGTTGTTTGAAGATTTTTTTCTCCTGCCATTACATGCTCATTCAGCATCACTTGCCCCCAGAAATCTACCTGTCTCCTAAACCCTGGTGGTCACGGGTGTTACCTAGCATGCTTACAAAGCATTGATTCTGCTCCAGGCCCATGTGGCATCTTGGGTGTCCCTCCCACCATGCCCTGGCTCCCACATGGAGATCTCTTCTCAGCAAGTCCAGCTCTGTAGCCCCATCTTCCCCACTGTGGACCATGTCACCCCTCAGAACACCTTTGTGCATCACAGGTGTATTAAGTCCTTGGGTTCTCAAAACCATCCACTGGTGACCAATTTGCCAGAGCAATTGTCATGCACGCGCTGGAGTGAAGACACTGCACAAACCCAGAAATGAAAACGTCCTGCTTCTAATGCTGGGTCCCAGGGTCTCCCGAGGTGGGCTGTGAACAACTTAAAGGAACAAGTGTGAGTTCTTTGGCTTGTTTGAGGGATTTTGCTTGTTTGTTTTTGTTTTATTCTATGGCTCAGTTATTCTCAAGCCGAAGGAGATAGGGTAGGGAAGATGTGGAGGGCAGGTCATTTTAGACCTCTAATACAAAGAGGAGTTTGGAGAAGCTTGTTTGATATCACGTATCCAATTTTATATTTTGTAATCCACATGAAGCACCAGTTATCTTCTTAAAACATATCTTGGAGAGTAAAGCTGAAAAGAAGATTTCTTTTTTTTTTTTTTGAACAACCTTACAAGATTTTAACAAAATAATATAAAATGTGTATATATTCTGGATATTGCAATTATTCCCAGGAGTGCCCCCCCCCAATTACCCTCTCTTATCCCTCCCTTCCCCTTCCCACTATAACTCTAAAAAAAATATTAGATTGTAAAGCATTACATCTTATCTGGATTTAACTCATGCTACTTTCTTGATTGTTGGATAAACAGATGATGTACTGATTCCTACCTGGAGGCATAATCTGAGCAGGCAGGCTGCTTGGAATCTCCAGCTGGAGCTAGAGCTTCTTGCTTTGTGATAGATGGTCTTATCCTGCCCCAGCTCTGTCTCCATTCAGCTCAACCCCAACCAAGGTAAACAGCAGCCCACATGTGCATGCCATGCCACCCTCTCCTCTACCCCAGTCCTTCACCCTTCCTAAAAATGAAGAGGCTGTTTGCATCAACACATTTTTAAAAAATTCCAAAAAATCAGTCCTACAAATCCAAGATACAGCAAAACTCCAAGAATAAAAGAACAATTAAAATTCAAATTTGTTTTATTATAACACAAAAACATTTCCATAATTTAAATACCCAGCATACAAAGACATTTATAAACAATAAGAAAAGGTCAACATCTACTCCCTGGAATGCCTTGATTATTAATATATTATTTATTATATATTGTACAAGTAAACTTTTATCTTTTTCCTTTTATCCCTTTTTCCAACCCATAAGGAAGCACATTGCACCTATATTTGCATCTTTAATTTTTCACTTAATAGTCTATCTTGAAGATCTTTCCATATCAGTATATATATTCTTTGTTTATGCCTATACAGCATTTCACTAAGTGGAAGTTGTATATTAGCTTCATTCTTAATGATTCCAAATCTTGTACCAATATGCAATTCTATCTGCAAGATACATTGTCTTTGAACCAACCAATACTGGCTCCAAGTTATATTCATATATGATCGAGATACCATATTCCCTCTACAAATGTTGGAATAATTACATGCCAATCACATTTATAACAGTGGACCTGTTGCCCAATCAGTTTGCCAAACTGAGTTTCAATATTTTTTCTTGTCAATCTGTCTAGACTAAAAATATACAATATCATTTTAATCTTAACCTGTATATCTCCTATTATGAATGTAACTGTTCAACCTCTTTTCCTATTTTAAATATTATTTGTATTTCTTTTTCTGTAACCTATCTGTTTAGACAGTTTTTTTTTGTTGGATAGTGGGAAATTTTGTTTTGTTTTCTTTCTTTCTTTTGGGAATCAAACCCAGTGTCTTATGCACGCTAAGCAAATGATCTACCATTCTTTTGATAGGTATGGTATTTTCTAGTTTGTCATTTACCTTTTGACTTGGCCTACAATATTTATGCCACACTTGAGGTTTTATTTTGATTTGGTTTTGCTTCTTTGTGTGTTTGTTTTTGCTGTTATTGTTTTTTGAGGGCTTGTGACCCATCGGGTCCTCTCTCTATAGGCATTTGAGTGTGACACTCCTACCTCTCCTTGGGTCATTTGCTATTTCTTCATCATCTTTCTCTCTCCACATATTGTGACTCAGGGTGACCTGTGTTTCCAAGGTTCATGAAACGTGGAGAATTTTGTTTTGATTTTTTGTTGTTATTGTTCTCTTCATTTCTGGACTAGCTTCAAGAAGACAAAGAAAAAGAATCTCTTTCCCTTCACCTGAAGGTCCCTTCTGGCTAATGAAAATGATGCTTCAATGAATATCTGTTCATCAAATGAGAAGAAATGCAACATTTGGGGTTTTTTTTCAGGTCTTGCTTAAGATATTCATCCATTCTCTCAGAAAATTACATCAACTCTGCTACAATTTCCTTCAATGAGAAATCAGTTTTAAACTCAGCTATTAATATCCAAGGCATTCAAGGAAGCTTGTATTAGAAATGGTAGCACTTTTTAGTCAAAAAGGCATTCCTTCAAAGATAAGTAGTCTCAGTGCTACTTTTTGTTCTTTTACAACACGACATGGAGAAATGGTCCAGGCTCCCAAACAGGAGTAGAATAATTCTGGCACAGTGGCACTGACACGGGAAATGAAGTTGCACGTCCACTCTGAAAGTTTACCTCCTATCACCACTGAAGTAAAAGAGAACACACTTTTCCTCTTCAAGTTTAGACTTCTTGCTTAGCATTTGCTTTTTGGTTACAAATAGTTCATTCCAGAGAAAGCCTGCCTTGTAAGAAGTCCCATGCAAACTAACTTACAGGAATGTCTGATGAGCTTCGTTGGACAGGATATAAAAATTAAAACGAAGCTCCATAAACCACTAAATTAGCTGCAATAATTACTAATATGTGGCCTCGTTGTTGCTTCTTATACAAACTGCCTTCAGTTGTAAAATTAATACTGCACATCAAAATTGGCTTTTTTCCAGGTGTACTTCTCAGTTCTATGAATAAATAGAATTTGTATCTGTCCTATTTAAAATTGCTTTGAAGATGAAAACAAAGACATTTTTGAGGTGGGACAGACTATTTTACATTACTTCCCAAGTATCACAAATTAGTGATTTGTTTTTCCTCTGGCTGCATACACTGAGATGGAATTATTCAGTGGTACAAAACATCATTGAGTGCTCCAATAAGACGTGTGATTCAGGGGAAACTCTGAGCTGATACACACGTCGGCCGGCTCCCCTTTCCCTAATAGATGTTACAGCACTTAACAAACTACAAGGTTTGTTCACAGGCTGGTACTGATGGGCTTTTTCATGGGTGATTCCCTTTAGTTATGTGTAGGACTCGTTGAGGACAATGCCTCACTCCAGCGGTGACAATAAGAGACTTTGAACCCTGCCGTAGTGCAGATTTACTTGAGCATTTAATCCGCATTGCTTCTCCCAGTTCATCAGGTTCTCCTACCTATTTTCAGGCAAGAGATCTCATCACCAAAGTGGGCGAGTATGAGAAGCAGAGGCGAGACAGCAGGGAGCATGGAGTTTCCACGCAACCCCTCCTGGTCTAAACAGCACAGGGCAGGAGACAGCAGCGAACTTTGGGGTGCAATTTGAGCACCACTTGACCCTTCCATTTACTTTTCTGGGAAAGCTTAAAAGTCAAGACTAAGCAAGAATGTTTTCTGTGAAAGTCTAAAGAGTGTTTGATGGTTGCTAACTGTACCTGTGTTTAAGTTCTGAATTGGTCTATTTGGGGCTGGAATGGAATTGGAACAGAAAACCAAGCAGCTCAGTGTAGTCATCAAATCCAAAGTGGTGGTTTAAGAAGCATAAGTGGCAGTTCCTTGACCTGATGGCCCAGATCACGTAAGGAAACAGTCAGAAGCATTTCTCCTGTTTCTTTCCTCCAGGAGGAAAACAATAGTCTAGTCCCGTGAGCTAAATGGCGTCACATTGAATGTCTGAATTTAATTGATATTTTAAGTCAGTTTCTGGCAGGTGTTGTAGCAACGGTAATAATCACATTTTAGGGATTGAATTTGATTAGATTTTGGAGGGGTTGTTTTTCTGTCTAGTATGACTTCTTGCTCCCAACAATAGCAAAGCTTCCTGAGTATAAGAAAAATAGTAAGAAAGGCAGAGGCTTTTCTAGAAACAGCCCGATAAGAATACAGACAGGCAGCAGCGTACAGTAATTGTCTTCGTGGTCAGGACCTCATCAAAACTTATAACAGCGAGCAAGGGAAGGTTTAAAAATAACAGTTATGGTCAGAGCAAGAGCTGTCAGCTCTGTGAGAAGAAAGGGCAACTAAATGTGGAAAGACGTCTTTCTCTGGAAAGGACAGTGCTTGGGAGCAAGGGAGAGAGAGGAGGGATTCAGTTTCCCATAGAACATGGTCAGTGCACAATGAAGGCCACTATGAATGCACAAATAACACTAATGGCAGGGGTGGCAGGCCGTCTTGTACATGGAGACAATAGTCCAGGATGTGCACTCCCCTGTGCAAAAAGTACATGCTACTGTGTTCTGCAGAGGGTCCAATGAACTTAAGAGTTAGCTCAAGACTTGTAAACCTGCCCAACATCTAGAAATCCAATCACCTAATTGACCCCATAATTACTCCTCATAAAAAAGCAGAACCTAGGTCATAAAGATCAGAATTCATAATATATATACATGTATATATATTTGTGTTCCAATATAGACAAACACTATTCTATATCTATGTAAATTACACACACACAGAGACATGCGCATATCTTGTTCTAGCCTCAGGACAATAAAGATCACTCTTAATTTTTCCTCATAAAATGAGAACAAATCAGTTAATGTAGCTATTAAAATATAGCATATGTGAGGTTAATCCAAGAAAAATAAGTTTAATTTACTTTTTAAATTTCTTTTGCATTTTATTCTGTTGTCTCCTTAGATTTGTGTATTCACACATCTTCTCAAATCTTCTTAAAGTTTACTGTGCCACTCTGTCACTGGATAGTAACTTATAAACAATAAATATAAAATTCTACTACATTAGTAATGATAAACTTTCAAAAAATAATGGAATATCTTGACATTTTAAACACACTTACCCCTTTAACTGCTTGGGAATAGATATTTTTAAATATAAAAAATAAATGCCTAAAAAATAAGAATTTCATCCAAAGGTAAAAGTCACTATCATTTCAGGGTTCAGCATTTAGACTTCATATTATGCATGAGAATAGAGATCTCATCTCATGTCTGACTACCTCTAATGATGCATTAATATAGTGCATTTACATATCACAATATATTTTCAAACATTACCAAATATCCTGCAATCTGATTATCAGAGCACCTCCATTATACAGGTAGGAAAAGCATTGCTATCTCCAATTTTGCCATGAAAAAACAGAGGTCAGACAGATTAAATGACCTGCTAAAGGTTACAGAGTGAGTCTGTGGAAAGAACGGGTATAATAATTAATGTCTCATGAGCCCCTGCTTTCTAAATGTGAATGTCATTCTCTCATTAATAACAAAACCTGTGTTCCAAAACTGGTATATTCATGTTTAATACATTTAATTCTCTTGTGGAGATAATTTGTATTCATCTAACATTATTACTTTCACATCTCACTTATATTTGTGAAGAGGGCATTATTTCTAGTTCATAATCAGAGAAACTGAGGACCAGAGGAATTGAGCGTTTTGCCAAAATCTTGCAAGTACAGTATGTAGCATACAGTATTCACTGATTTTCTCTCTTTCTTTTTTGTAGAACAAAATAGAGAGAAATGCCATATAGATATAAATAATTACCAAAGTAAGGGATTGTTAGTAAAATTAATAATACGCACCCTCTAGTTCTATAATCTTTATTACTTACTTTGTGCCTTGATCTCATTACCTCACGATTTGATGGTTGCTACTGCATTTCCAAGCATCATGATAATATCTGAAGGCAGGAAATGGAGAAGGGGGTTGGTAAAGGAAGCCAGCAGGAGACTCAAAGATCAGAGCTTTCTTTGTTTAGTCAGTGAGAAATATATATTTCCCAGAAACTTCCTAAGACACCCTCTTATATCTATTTGACCAGAAAATGATCTAAAGACCTTCTTAAAAGGTGAATGTCTTTGTCCTTTTGTGCTGAGATAACAGAACACCTGAGAGTACGCAGTTTATAAAGAACAGAATTTATTTTCTCATGGTTATGGAGATTGGGAAGTCAAAGACCCAGTATCTGATGAGCAAGCGGGCTCTACCTCCAAGATGGAGCCAAGAACACCCAGTCTTCCAGAGAAGAGAAATGTTGTTCCCTACAGAGCAAAAGTGGAAGGGCAAAAAGGTATTGTATAAGGGTATTAATCCATAGAAATTTAACACCTTCCATTAGACCCCGTCTCCCAACACTGCTGCAATGGGGATTAATTCTCCAACATATAAATTTAGGGGAACATATTCAGATCAGAGCATTGAAAGTATTTTTTGGTCCTGTTTTCATTATTGGCAAATAAGCAAAGGAGAATAGGATTGATAATAGTGTCCAGTTTGGAACGTGTTCCCATTCTTTTCTTTTATTGTTTTTGTTGTTGCTCTTGTTGTCATAATTGCTATTGACAAAATCTTGATAAATTGCCCAAACTGGCCTCTAACTCATGATCCTCCTGTATCAGCCTCCTAAGCAGCTCAGATGACAGGAATGTGCCACTGCATCTGGCTCAATGTTTTTCTGGTTCCTACCTTAAATACCTTGCATTTTTAATGTGAGCTATTTCCTTCCAAGACACGTCTTAGCTCTTGATTAAGAATTTCATTTCTCCACACTGTCTTATACCTCACTGGCTAAAACTCATCTTTATTTGACAGATTCCAGAATTCTCTGACACTTGAGACTTCACTTGGACACCAAGGACAACAGATCCTCATGTTTCCTCACAGAGACCTTAAAGATACTTTCAAAATTAAATTCCCAAAGTAGGCAGTATGGAGCCTTAATGGATATGCCTAATGAGATGGTGAAAAGGAGGCCCTTGAACTTCTTCAGGACTCCAAATGCAGCCAACATCCATTTGTGCTAATATGGACCTAGTGTGCTGGTACACGCATCACACAAGTGGCAGAGAGTAAAGCTCACACTTCTGCAATTGGCAGGGTGTGCTCACACTGCAGTTAGAAAATCCTAGCCAAGAACATACCCATCTGGGTATGCCCCTCTCCCCAAACTGAACTCATTTTGAGAGTTAGCTTCTCCAATCACAGTTGGAGCAAACTATAAATATCTCTGTATCACCGCACCACAGACTAGTGACCTGTGTAAGAGAGACAGAGAGAGAAGAGCTATTAGTGAGAGCTATTACAGACTGTGTAAGACATTTCCAGAATAATAAGCACTGGATATTTGCCAAAGTACTTAGATGTCAAATAGACCTCCTTGATTTCCTTATTCAATTAACAATTATTTAGAGCCTTCTATCTGCTAGGCACTGATTCATAACTGAATTAAATTTAATCCGTGTACTTAAAAAGGTTAATCTAATAGATGAGCTATATACTTACCAAAAACAAAACAAAACACTTCTTTGATCCTCATCATCACTTTTAACCCTGAGATCTGAGAAGGAGATGTTTGGGTAGACTAAGAAAAGGTTGGGAATATGAAACCTTTGGACCTCCCTTGCCAGGAGAAGCAGCCTGCTCTTCTAAGTCTTCCAAACTCTATCTTCTCCTCACTCAAGGATGTTGGAGTAACCTTGCCCAGGGCAATTGTCTTGCAAGTGAGTGCTTGTTTTAAAAAGTCATCACATCCACCCCATGTTCCCTTTAGACCTATAACAAGGATTAGATTTCAGTATGCTTCAGGGTGGAAAGTTCAATGATTTATCTGGTAAGAAAAAGCTTCTCCAATAAAAGAATTGAAAGATTTTCTTAATTTATTTTAACTTACTTTATTAATTAGTATTGGCACTAACCCAGGAAATATATGTAGAAATAGATTCTAAGGGAATTAGACTTAGGAGAACAGAATATTTATTGATCAAATTTACTGGTATATGCACATTTCTCAGAGCTTCTTCTTTAACTTCTTGATTGATGTATCTGCTTGTGACAGTTCTCTTGGCTGGTTGACTAAAATCCAGACTTATCAGTGAGTTAAAATTAATGAAGCTGAGATCAGATCATTCCTGGTATAACAGATAGAGGAGGAATCTAAAGGTTTAGGAAGCTAGGAATGTAGGAGTTGTTAGAGGGCCCCAGGATTATCCCTCTATAAATGCTGTGAGAAACAAAGTGGTGAAGGAACATAAGCATTCCTACAAAAGTGCTCTGCCCTCTGTAGACCAAGTGTGATGGTGGGAACTAGGCTAAAAGTAATTCTGTTAGTGAGACTAACTCCCTGCGTAGGGCAGAAAATGCACTTATCCAAGGTGAAGTTCACCAGGGACAAAATAATATTTACCATGTTTTAACACAGAAGGATCAGTGATGGTAGCCAACTAGTCAGAAAGCCTAGAAATGGAATAGTTGAAGAACCTACTAAAACGTCCATCTATACAACAGTCCTGGTGGCCACCAACATGAATGAGCAAATATTAATGAATAACCACATGAACTGGAAAATAGGGTCATCATAGAGAAGAAAGACTACACGTCATATTGGAAAAAGTAACTGAATTTTGAGGTCAAGAGACCTAAGTTTTACTTTCAGTTCTGCCACCTATTGGTGCATTACCTTGAATTAATCACTTAGCTTCTCATGCTTGAAACTTTTGACTTGAAAACTTAGAATTTGGGCTGAAGCTGTGGCTCAGCAGTTATGGCATTTGCCTGGCATACACGAGACCACGGGTTCGAACCCCAGAACCATGTACACAACGAAGTGTTGGAGAAACGAAGGCCACATGCAAAACTAAATAAGATTGATTCTCTCTGTCTCTTTCTCACAGTCAGTCCTCTTTAAAAAAATAAAACTTAGAATTTAACCAGATGTTACCTAGTTCTAAATGTCTGCTTCAGTGTCTGTATGAAATTAAGAGCTTCTCAAAATGGTGCCTGATCATTTAAGATGTGTTTATTTGTGAGCCAATCACTACAGTCCTCTTTGCCTTGCCAGGCCTGTGAGTGATGGGCAGATTTGGGACAACATGCATATTTTCTTGCTGTGTACATCTCAGGCAGGTAGGTACCTGAGTGCTTCTTCTCATAAGTCTCACTGTGTCTTTTGCAATCTTTCTGAGGACAACATTTGCTTTGGGGAAACTCCAAGTCATCTTGGCTGTCCCTCCTCAACAAGCCCTGCTCCTCCTCAGATCCCCTTGAAACTGCAAGGACCTATGTTTTCCCTGGCTAGAATTTCCGTTTGGTGTCTGGATCTTTGTTCCCAGCACTGCCGCAGCATGTTCTACCAGTGTAGCACAGGTTGGTATTATAATAATTTACAATTTTGCCCTCCTTTCAAATGATGTATGGAGGATTTCCTGAATGAACAGTGACTGTAATTGCTGAGGATATTGAGCTTTATCAGCCAATTACTGAGCACAGATGATTGCTTTCAAGTATTCCTCACAGCATACTTGAAATAAAAAGCAACTGGCCCAGTTATGTCAGTGAATTTCATTGCTTCTACCCATGGGCTTGAGGGGAAGAGAAGGGAAAAAAAATCCTTCACACCAGAGAAGATAAATTCAGACCGCACAGCATTTGCTTTCCAATTCCTATTCCCCATCACCAGCGTTTTTACAGAACCTCCCGGGCTGGCATGCTCTGCTCTTTTATAATCCATTTCTTTAATGGCAATGTCAGGCAAAGGTCTCAGCAAGGAAGGCTTTTGCTGGTGCTCTTTAAAAGGGCAAAAACAACAAAATAGATCTCCGAGGAAGAAGAAAATAATCTCCCCATTTCTATCACTTCTTTGTTCTCAGTGTTGCTTCTTCTTTTGATTCCTGTGTTCAGGAGAGTTTGGAGGCTTTCCCCCTCTGCTCTCAGTGATTGACAGTTGAACCTCTCCCCATGTTTGCCAGTGGGCTTTTCCTCCTGCTGCTGATGTGGCTTCATCATTCATCTGTGTTCTGACCATGAAGACTGTAAGCACAGGGACTGAAATCAGTAGATCGTGTGCCTTATTACCAAATAGCCATGCATCATGCTCAGTGAGCTGATGTTAGAACATTCCAGAAAATATGAAACCAGAGGACACAGTATCAAGGGGAGATGAGTGAGGAGTATACACTTAACAAGGTGTTTACCCAAGTCCAATCATCTAAAAGGGACATATGGGAAGAAAAGATCCCTTTATCTAAAACTCAGATATCTACCAGAGGAGCTAAAGCTCACAGGAGGTACAATGGGAGGGGGTAATGTATTCCCCAGGAACTCTGTAAGATGATTGTGGTCTTGGAAGGAGGGCTCTAGGAGGCCTTGTGAGGGAGGGGAAGGTCTCAAGATGCATGCCCATGTTTCAGCAACTGGACACTAGTGATCTGCCCTCAGAAAGAGCATGAACTGCAGCTCCTGCATGCGACCAAGTACCCAGAGCAGCTGGCCCTTTCTCCCTAGTTCCCCAACTGATGGAGAGCTTCATGAAACACGGAAAGAGCGTAAATCTGCAGAGGACCAGATTACAGCCCTATCATCAGCTCTCTTGGTCTAAACTTAGTTTTCAAGACATTTGTAGTGGTATGTTATTTTTTGTTGATTTAAAGAAATTATACATTTTACCACAAGGGTCAATAAGAACTGTTCAATTTTAAAAGAATAGTGTAAAGGAAAATGAGAAATATCTATCTTATGTGGAAGCCTTTTAACTACGCATGTGTGTATGCATAAATACACATTTGCAGATCCACTAATGTACAAATTTCCCACATTCCTTTTGAAATCAAGCGCCTTGAAAAAAGCTGCCTGTACCAGCTGTTTTTGCATCTTATCCTCCTGTTTACACCTCAGCCAGCACATCTAATTGACTTCCATCCCATTAATCTTTTGAAAATTATCTGCAGTGACCAATTGTCTCTAAGTTGCCAAACTCAAAGGATATATTTCCTGATCATGTTATAGTCCCCGTTAACAATTACTTAAGGTGCATAATATAATTAAAGAAGACACAGAAGTCCCAAACTCAAGCAACTTATAGACTTATTCAAGAACACACTATTGTCAGTCTAATGAACTTGGCCTTGAGGTGGACAGCTAGGTCTACCTTCTTTATATCAAGACAGACCTTCACCTCCACTTCACAGCTGTCAACCTCAGCAACCAACAGAACACGTGTTATACAGAACTGGGAAAACCATTCTTCCTACCAATAAGAAAAGAATCAACTCCAAAGCTGGCATTATGAATTCAAATAGCTTTTACATCTCCTCTGCGTATACAAATGTCACTGTTGTAAGAGCAATCTGCTTTACAAACTGCCTGCATAGTTTCACTCTTAAATATATTGTGCTTTATGGGATTGCCCCACCTATCTCTTAAGAGTGGTAACATGCACAATGCATATATTTGTTTCTTAACAATGCTGAGAGTATATCCATTCCTGGCTTCCCCGAACAGTACAGGCTCACAGCTGAGCACGTTTTATCACAATACATCCTGCAGCCGTTTGCTCATCCCTGCAGCCGTTTTTATAGCCACCATTTTTGTTTTATCTCTGCCTCTTCATCCTATGAGCCATCTCTTTACATTTTTCACGTTAGCCTTCTCCCAGGAGTCACACCATAACTCGCTGAAGCCTCAAATCTGCCTTCCAGATTTTTTTATTCCACCTTCTTTTATAGAGCGTAAGGATTCTCATGTAAATTAGTTCCTTTTTTCTCAAAATTTTCTTTAACCATGACTTTCACATTTCCCTCTCTGCAAAATTTCCTCCATGCCCTTTTTTTGTTGTTCTGATTCTGTGTTCCTTCCTTCTTCATTCCTTTCCTTAAGCTTTCCTCTTACTCACAGGATTGCCCTCCTCTGGTCCCACAGCATTAACGTTCAGTTATAGAATTAAAACTTAATATTTTTTATTACCTACAAATACGGAACCTGATTTATAGATGCATTATCTTTATTATAAACAGAGCATTCCTAACTCTGATGTGGCAATATATCAGAAGCTCACTGAAGATCCAGAGTCTCCCACATTTCCCAGCCTCCTGGCACCTACGTGGGGCCACATGATCATTTATTCTGTGTAGCTTCTGGGTTGCAGCCTCAGATACAGCACAGGGCCCTCTAGCTGTCCCATCTGCAGATGGAGAAGCTCCCATCAAGCCTGGTCTTTGAGTAATTTTGTGAAGCCCAGCTGTTGCACTCCATTCCTCCCCCACCACCCTAAACTGCGTGTGAAACTGGAGTCCTGCAAGGCCTTCAGCTGGGCTGTAAACTTAGGAGACAGGACAGAATGCAGATGGTATGTTGAGCCACAAGACGAGATGAAGTTAAGAATAGTAGGTGTGGGGCTGGAGTGGTGGATCAGAGGTTACAGTGCTTGCCCAGCATGCACAAGTACCCACTTACACAACTAAGTGTCAGAGCAATGAAGGTCATGTGAAAAACTCAATAAAAGCTTATTCTCTCTCTCTCTCTCTCTCTCTCTCTCTCTCTCACTGTCCTTCTCTTTTTAAAAAAATAAAAAGAACAGTATGTGTGGAGAGTGAAGGGAAGAGGACTAAGGATCCTGGAGCTAATGATACGAAAAACACAAATGTCATAGATCAGAAAAGAGAATGAGAAGCAGCAGCAAAGGTAAAGAAGGAAGAAAACTAGGCAGCAGTGTCCTGAAAACCAGATGAAGGACATGTATCAGGAAGGAAGGAGGGAGGGAAGGGGGAACCGAGGTTAGAAGGAGGAAGGAATGAGGAAAGGGAGAGGGAAGGGAGGAAGGAAGGGGGAAGGATGGAAGAGAGGGAGGGAGGGAGGGAGGGATATATTGGTACAGAAATCTGCTGATGCACCAGATATGACAAGAGCCAAAACTCGTCCACTAGCTTCAGCAAGGGGGAAGTCATTTGTTGCCTTGGCAAGAGCAGTTTGTTACGGGGTTGGTGGAGCAAAACCCTGAGCAGAGGATTGTTGAGAATGGGGTGGATTAGAGAAAGACTGGAAGTAGATTTCTTGTGTTAAGTTTTGTTACAAAGAGAGAAAATAACCTGTTTCTCTTTAAGATCGGAGAGAGCATTGCATGATTTTGTGCAGGTATGAATCATTCAATAGATAACAATGAAACTGATGATGCAAAAGAAAGGAAAATTATTATAACAAGGTTTGGGAGTGGGTAAGAGAGATGGGACTTACTGAATAAGAAATAAAATCACTCTAAAGACCCCGAAACCAATCCTCAAATCTTTAAACATCTGATTTTTGACAAAGGGGGTCAAAATATTACATGGAGATGTGACAGCCTCTTCAATAAATGGTGCTGGACAAACTGGTCCTCCATCTGCAGAAAGTTGAAATTAGACCCATATCTTTCTCCTTGCACAAGAATCAAATCAAAATGGATCAAAGAGCTTGGTAT